>PISX010015092.1:0-50791 GCA_004024625.1 Mellivora capensis | reverse complement strand
GGTTTTTAAAAACTGTGTCCTGAGCAGAATACCTAAAGTATCCGGGAGACTCAGCTGGGACACAAATGCCATCACAAGGAAAGCAGATAAGACGATATTTATGGGAAATACAGGAAGGATTAAAAAAAAAAAATCTACTTTAGAGCACCAGGAAGTGCTAAAGGAAAAGAGATACTCTGTTTTGAAGAATAACCATATTTTCTACTCACAAGCAGGTAAGGTTAGTTCTAAAATCGCTTGGTGCATTTTTTTTTTTTTTTTTAAGGAACGGGCATCAGAGTTGATCAAAA
This sequence comes from Mellivora capensis, assembly GCA_004024625.1. Lineage (NCBI taxonomy): Eukaryota > Metazoa > Chordata > Mammalia > Carnivora > Mustelidae > Mellivora > Mellivora capensis. The sequence goes on along the minus strand of PISX010015092.1, from coordinate 50,501 downwards.
AAAAAAAAAAAAAGAAAGAAAGAAAGAAAAGAGAGAAAAGCTGCCAGAATCTCACCCAAATAAATACATTTGGAAAAGAATCCATCTCTCTGCTTATGTGAACATAATGAAAAGATGTGCAGCGATGACACATTTCAGGAATAAATTTGAAGAGAATTGTTTCATATAATTTCACAAAGGGACCTCAGGGAAGGAGAGCTGATTCAGTAATTAAATCGCTTGTCGCCCTCACACATTGGCAGAGCTATGGAGATGTCACTTGAGGGAATTCGATGACTGCTCTCCCACGGGAACGCTTCGCTTTGGGGAATCTGCAGCTTTACTTAAAGAGGTCATTTGCTCCATAGATTCCAGGAGCGATTACAGCAGTGACAGGTTTTCTTGTTATTGTAAAATGTGGCACACCCTTTCATTTATTCACATATCAAGCCAAGTTGAATTTGTTCTGTGGGTGTAGGTATTTTTTAAATGCTTCAGAATATGGATTTCAGATATATTTAAAAAAAAATAAAAAGGATGCTAGGAAACGGTGCTATTTTTTATATTCTCTGAATCCAGCCATCAGCCCTGCATATTATTAACGTTGTCTCCAGGACACTGGGAAGAACAGTCCTGGTCATTGGAGAGCGTGAGACTGAGGACCACAGTGCCACGGTTGTCTGTTCAGTCATGGGACGATGGGGTGCAGAAGTGAATAACAAGAAGACACAGCATCGGAGAGGGAATGATGAGCAAGGAAAGGAAAGAAAAGGCCAGGAACTGGAACAGACTGGGGAAAGGCCAAATTTTCTTTCCTGAGTTTGAGGATGTGGTGAGGAGACAGCTTCAGTCTGGGTTTTACACATGAGCAGGTAGCCTAGGTGTACCGTCAGAAACGGGTATTTTGTTTACACTTCCCTTTTCCCATCCATCTTATTCAATAGGGAAATACTTGATAAAGGTGCTATTATAGTGGCATCAGAGCGTCAGGCCTTGGAATCACATAGACCCTAGATCGATGCAACTCTGGAATTTAGCTCCTTGGAAAATGTGCTTAGGCATTCTCTGTATTAGTTTCCTTATTTGTAAGGGATGATTGAAAATGTCACTTACCTTAAAAGATGATTGTGAAAGTAAATAAATAATATTTTCTAAGTGCTTACTATAGTGTCTGGCACAAAATAAGCCCTTAAATTATGTTAGCTCCTATGATCACCACCATCATTGAACTTCCTACCACTTTATTATTATTATTATTTAATATTTTGTTTGAGAAAGGGAGAGATGGGGGGTTGGGAGGGAGCACAAGCAGGGGGAGTGGCAGAGGGAGAAGGAGAAGCAGGCTTGCTGCTGAGCAGGAAGTTGGGTGCGGGGCTTGATCCCAGGACCCTGGTATCATGACCTGAGCCGAAGACAGACACTTAACTGACTGAGGCACCCAGGCGCCCCATAATCCCTACCACTTTATATAGTACCTTTCTCTCCTGTACCTACATGGTTCTATATACATTTATTTACTTATGTATTAATATCCAACCCAACAGAACATGGGCTACATATTCAAGAAGTTACAACTTAGATGAAAGATTCCCTTCACAACATTGCAGAAAGTTCATCAAAAAATTTTTTTCATCAAAAAATGAAATGCGCATTATAGAATTTTCATTAGTATGAACTTTAATTCAAAATTGTACTGCAAATGCAAAGCCAAGTGAATGTTTACAGAAGCCAGGGCAGGGGATAGGTGAAGGGGAAGCAAAGTAACTCAGTAACTAGAGATTTGTTCATATAGAAAGATTTTAACCCACCCTAATCAGAAGGCCATGTTACCATTTCTCATAACAAATGTGTGGAAATACATGCAATTGGCCATGCTTTGTCAGATGGTGCCCACTTTGTAAAATAGCTAGCTCATGTTAGGAAGAGAAAGTCTGGGTTCAAGGAAAAATGCAAAGGACATGAATTGATGGGAAGATTCAAAATTTGAGAGAGAGCCTTGCAGTCCAGCTGTTACCAGACAACTTGAACTCAACATGACGTGCTAAATCACTGCCCATCACTATTTCTATATCTAATACACCTCCTGTGCCCCTCGAAATACTCAGTAACACTTCCATCAAATCATGAACCACGGTGTTTTGTAGTAAGCTGATTACAGGGGGGGTTCTCCAAAGGACTTTTAGCTCCCCAAAAAACTAATGGAATATATATAAATGGGTTATTTATAGTTATTGGCAAGCCCTGGAAAAATACCTGTGGAATACAGATAATCTCTCATCAACCTGTGAACTGCATTGATCACACAAACTACAAAGACAGGAAATCTGTCTTAATGAGTATTTCTAAGACAAGAAGAGATGATAGTAGATTCCTTTTAAATGTGTCAGAAAATGCTAAGATGGTAGGTTTCCATCTCTTAACTTCTCTGTGTTAACTTCTCTGTGACAGAGAAGTTAAATATGGATAGCATAATCTGCAAAAGGCCTCTGCCAATGGAGGGAAGAGGAATAGATGTTATCACACAATTTCCCTGAATTCGTTATTACCTTGGGTCATTAGCATTTGAACTGTTATGTAACCTGTATACAACTTGTTAAAATCAAGAGTAATAATGTTAAATCAGTAATTGGGATTGATGGTGAATGCAAATTTAGACATTTGTGTTTTTTTGATTCTCCTAAAATGATAAGTCTGAAGATTTATAAATGATTCTCAGCCTAGATTTTTATAGATCTTTAATTAGTGATTAAATTTATAAGTATAAATTTGCTTATCCAACATCTTATAATACCTTTAGAGCATAAGAGGGATCATGATTTCTATTAACTTGTAGAGAACAAAAATAACTGCATTCTAACATTTTCCTTAAGTAATGGAAACAATAAACTTACTTTGCTTTTTTTCTGTCAAGGACAAAACATGAAAAGACAATACATTTATATCACAGAACTGATATTTATAACCTCAGCTACTTTTAGATTGCCTCATTATAATTTTATCCTCAATTATCCTGTATTAGATTATGTTTAAAAATTTAAGCTAAAGTCTCATTATTCTGGAGATAGGACATGAATCCTATATCAATAATGAAAAATATTATGTCTTTGAGAATATTCTACTCAGAATGAACTGTGTTTTTTTATACCATAAACATCAACAATATGTGTTGTAGTCAAAGCGTATTCAGTATGGAAACAGCTATTTCCTTAAATAATAGTATATATTGATTTTCTTTTTCTTTTTACTTATACTATCTGGCTTTCTAATTTCCTAATATAAATATTATGAATAGAGGATCTCAAATATTTATCATTAAATAATTACCAAAAGCCTATTTAGAAAAGAATATTATTTCTCAGAAATAATGGATAATTTATTTTATTCTTATATTTAGATCTTTATAATTTTATAATTTTTATAATTTGCTAATCTGTCAAAACTATGTAGAAACTTATTAAAATCTCTAAGAAATTTGTTTCTATAGTTTACCTCTTTATTTAATAGTTCTCATTTTAAAATCTACTTGGATCCTATTGTTAGGTACATGAAGTTTTCTAAATGTTATATGGTTGTTGGGTTTCTGTAAATTTTACAAAATAATGTTTGTTTATTCATTTATACTTTGATGACTTTCTGCAAAAAGACTTTTGCAGAATTTTTCTCTTATTGTAGTTGCCTAAAAAACTTACTGTAACTTTTTAATGTCCTCTACAGTTTTCTTGTATCTCTTCTAGGAAATTTTGAGCTAAATAATTTTCACAAATCTAAGACTCTTGGAGTTTAGGAGCTTTTAAGTGATTTACATTTATTTACACAAATGTAATTGATAGACTGCTATCATTTTAGTTTACATTGCTTATGTTTTATCTTTGACTATGTTGTTTTTAGGTTTTGTTATTTTTCTACATTTCGTTATATGCCCTCTTTGGTTGCTGTTTATCTCTTCATAAGTTTGAAGAAAGTTTACAGATTTTGATTTTATTATTAATGGTGATTATCTTTAGTATTTTTGTGAAATAATGGCATTAGTTCATTTAATTTTTAAATTAATTTTTGATTATACATTTGACTTCCTTCACTCAAATTGGTTAATTTAATTAAAAGTAGGGGATACTACAGCTTAGTCCTAATCGAGCAGGCTTTGGAATCAAAGACTTGTTTTGATTCAAACTTTCTAACTACAACTTGGATGAATTATTTATTCTTTCCCACCTCTTCTTACGTGAGTGATACTGAGAAACCTGCATATCTCACATGGTTGTTGAAAGAATGAAATGGTGTGATACATGTTAATTACTTAATACACAAAATAGCATATCTAAAGCTCTTAATAATAATTCGGTATTATTAAAATTTTAAAATCATCAACATACTTAGCATTGTCACTTTTTTCCTGCTTTTTTCTCATCCCTTTAAATCTGGTTTAGATTTTAGAAATATTATGAGGGTTTTAAAATCAGTTTCATGATTTTGTTTTATATGTAACCTTGAAAATTTCTTTTTTAATGTGTTCTTTCTTTCACACTTTTGGGGAGCTTCTTTTTTCCTATAGCCACACAAATAAAAACCTTGCAGTAGTTATTTGAAGGCAGGAGTATAACTAAATTTCTCTTAAATCAAGCTTCTTTTTCCTCTGCTCCCAAATATCAGGCACTTTTAGTTGTATCCTATTATATGTTGTGTCAGTTAAATATTCAACATTCTCCAAAGATATATAAAGTTGTTTGTTTTTTACTTTATGTATCTTTCTTATTAAATCTAGGCATTGTAAGAAAGTGAGAAAATACAAAATACTATATTGTTTTCTTCCCATAATTTACTTAAAAGAAGATTGATCACTTAAAGCAAAAAACATAACAGTGTACATTAGGGTTTGTAATAATATGCAACTATTGCATAGAGGAAAAGGGAGTGTTGAATGGGTAAATGCAATTGTACTTTTGTTAAAGGATTACATTTGTGAGGTGCGAAGCAGGAAGAGGGAAATGACAGGTGAAGTGTAAAGCATGAGAAGATAGAATGGTCTCTAATGGGTTGAAGATGCGTTATTGCTTAGAATTAGCTAAGAAGTCAATAGAGGAAATAAAACAGAACAATGAAACAGTTTTGTTTTGTTTTGTTTTGTTTAATCAACCCAAACAAGCCATTAAAGGAACAACCAATCAGAAGAATCAAATTGAAAACATTTGGTCAATTTGTATTCTGACGTATCAAGGATTTCCTTAAAATCAAGTGGACTAAATGCTTTAAAAGAAGACGGAGGTGGTCAGATTTGGGAAAAGACAAAATCAAATAAATGAAAATAAGACTCAACTGTTTACAATCTATGAGAGATGCATTTTTCACATACAGATCCAGATAAATTACAAGTAAAAGGAAGAAAAAAGAGACCATGCAAACAGAAAGCCTAAAAAAAAATAATGATTCGACTCTACTAATAGAAGACAAAATCGACTTTCTAACAAAGAGTACTGAGTGTCAGAAAGGAAAATTACATAATGATAAGAGTCAATTCACCAGGAACACATGACAGTTCTACATAGCTTTTTACCTGATAAAAGGTCATCAAGATTCAATAAGTTAAAGGGGAAAACAGATATATTTTCAAAGATATGTGGATATTTTAAACCCTGATTTCAGTAATAATGGAACTAGTTGCCAAAAAGGAAAGAAAAAAAAAAGCCAGTAAGTATATGAAGGAGCTAGGCAACGTTATGGATATATTTTTTAAAGATTTATTTATTTATTTGTGAGAGAGAGAGTGTGGAGGGAGGAACAGAGGAAGAAGTAGAGAATCCTCAAACAGACTCCCTGTGGAGTGTGACCCTAGACTCTATCCCAGGATTCTGAGATCATGATCTAAGCTGAAATCAAGACTCAGACACCCAACTAACTGAACCACCCAGGTGCCCCTGAACACCATTATCTATAGAATACAACATGTATAGAGCATTTGAATCAAACTTCGGAGAATGCATATGCTTTTCAGGGGCCCATTTAATTATCTTCAAGACAGACAGTATACTTCCCCCCAAAATAAATCTCAATAAATTTCAAAAGTCTGAAATCTTATGGAGAACTTGTTTTCAAAATATAAGTCAGAAATCAGTAACATTAAGATACTTCCAAATGTGTAGATATTTGCAAATTAAGTACAAATTTCTAAATGACTTATAAGTTAAACAAGAAAATACAATGAACATTTTTAAATATTTTGAACAAAATGTAAATCAAAAGACAAGCATATCAAAATCTGTGACTTAATCCCAACCACAGAAGTGCTGGGAGGGAAAATTACAGCTTTAAGTGACTATATTAGAAAACAAAAATGTGGGCGCCTGGGTGGCTCAGTTGGTTAAGCGACTGCCTTCGGCTCAGGTCATGATCCTGGAGTCCCAGGATCGAGTCCCGCATCAGGCTCCCTGCTCGGCAGGGAGTCTGCTTCTCCCGCTGACCTCTCTCCTCTCATGCTCTCTCTCTCTCAAATAAATAAAAAAAATCTTTAAAAAAAAAAAAAAAAAACAAAAATGTTTAAGAACAACGACCAATTCTTTCATATTAAAAAAATTAAATAACACCCTAAATAGTAAAATGAAAGAAGATCAAAAACCAATAAAATAGAAAGCCAAAATAATAATGAAAATTAGGAATGCCCAAGGTAGATCTTTGAACAGATCAATAAAATTAAGTAGCACCTAGCAAGAAAAACAGAGAGAACAAATTACCCATATCAGGAATGAAAGTAAAGATAATCAGTACTGATCTCAAGACATGCAGTAGTAGTAAATCAAAGCTATTAACCACTTTATGCTAAAAAGAATTCTGCAAGGTAGATGGAAGAAGAAATTTCATATAAACAAGTTACCAAAACTAATGGCAGAAAACATAGGAGATCTGAATGTCCTAAATTTATTAAAAGAATTAGATTTCTATTAACAAAATTGCCTACAAGTCTGTATGAATCTGAATGTTATCAAAGAAGGAAGAAGTAGTATCAATTTTACTCAAACTTTTTCAGAAAGCAGAATAGGAATGGACACTTCCTAATTCATTTTATGAGGCCAGTGTTACCCTTACACACAGTCTGACAGTGACAAATCAAGAAAAGAAAATTCCAGAGTAACGGCAAGAATCCACATACAAAATCCCTGTTTAAGATGTTAGCAATATATTTGGAAACACTATACACACAGACACACACACATATACTATGTATGTACATATGTATGTATATGGTATATGTATATATGTTATATATATATTGTGTATATATATATATATTATATATATTGTATTATAGATCTACATCTATATCGTATAAGCTGTAAGTAGGGTTTACACCAAAATATGAGATTGACCCAACATCTGAAAATCAATCAATAAAATATACTGTATTCTCAGAATAAAAGAGAAAAATATGATCAATAGAAATTGTTAAAAAGTTGGGGCACCTGGGAGGCTCAGTCAGTTAAGCATCAGACTCTTGATTTCAGCTCAGGTCATAATCTCAGGGTTGTGGGATTGAGCAGTTTGTGGAACTCCTTGTTGGGGGCACAGAGCCTGTTTGGGGATTCTCTCTCTCCCTCACTCTCCCACTGCCCCTCCCCCCTCTAAAAAATTTAAAAAGCTCTTGATAAAATTCAGTACATATACACCGTTAAAATGACCAACAAATTAGAAATATAAACTTTCTTAATCTAAAAAAAGTCATTAAAAATGAATCAGACATCTAACAGCAACATTCTTAATGTAAAAATTTTAAAAGATGAAATCATTTTCCCTTGTGACCAGAAATAAGATTAAGATAATCCCTTTTACCTTTCTACTCAATGCTTCTCTGGAAATGGTAGCTGTACAACCAGGCAATATCATCATCATCATCCTCATCTAAAAAAAAATTTTGTTATTACTAGAAAAGGCTTAAAGACTGGAAAGAAAGAAGTAAAACTCTGTTTACATTTTAGATGATGCTGACATATTCTCTACATTGTAAATCCTGAGAGATTTATTTTGCAAAATCCATAAAGGATTTAGCTTGGTCACAGGATATAAAGTTAAAGTACAAAAATAAAATTTACTTCTGTGTACTAGCAATGAATAGTTGGAAAATAAAAATGTAAAATACCTTTCACAAATTATCAAAATATGAAATACTGAGGGATACATTTGATAAAATATGTGCAAGGTGAATACAATGAAAAAGTGTAAATCATTTTTTAGATAAATAAAATATGAATAAATGTAAAATATCATGTTCATGTATTAAAAATAGACCTAATACCATTGAGATGTAAATTTTCTCCATATTGATCTGTAGATTCAACTCAGTTCACATTGAACTCTTAATGGGATTTTTTTGTAGCAATTGACAAGGAGACTCTAAAATTTATGTGGAAATACCAAGGACATCAAATAGTCAAGTAACTATAATTATATTTAAAAAAAATAAAGTAAGGACTGTCCGTATCTGACTTGAAGACTTATTCTCAAGCTTTAATGGTCAACATAGAATGATATTGATATAAGGACTGATACAGAGATCACTGAAACCAAATAGGCCAGAAGTAGGCATCAACATACGTCATTAATTAATTTTTTTTCAATTAATGGCCAAAGTAATTTAATGGAAATTAAATAATAGTATTTTCAACAAATGGTGCTGGAAAGAAAAAACATTTTTCATATGTAAAAAAAATAATTGACTTCATAAAAAATACATTAAACATTTCAGAATAAAAATTAACTCATAGACTGAAATATTGGAAGTAACAGTATAAAATCTCTAAAGGAAAACATAGGAGAAATATCTTTCAACCTTGGATTAGACAAAGATTTCTAACATGGAACTTAGAAATCATTTAACATAAAAAAATAAAGTTCAACTTGATTAAAAGTAAAAACTACTTTTTTTAAAAAGTCATCAAAAAATTAATAGGCGAGTATTGGATGACAACATTCTTAGCACATACATCATCTGAAAAAGGACTTAAACCCCTAAAATATAAATCACATAACTGAATAACAGAAAGAAACAAAAACTAACTTTAAAATGAGCATAACTCTTAGAGACTTCACTTGGGAAAGTATGCCAGTGGCAGAAAAGTACATAAAAAGATATTAATACCATTAGTCATCAAGGTAATGAAAATTAAAATCACAATGGGATGCAATTTCACTTCTAATAAAGTGGTCAAAATAGAAGGGGACATGGAATACCAATGCCAGACAACAGTGTGTCACAGCTGGACTCTCCTATACTGTCAAGAGACTGTAAAATGGTGTAACCACTTTCAGAAACACTTTTGGCACATTCTTATAAAGAACCATACACTTAATCATGGTAGTTTCTCTCCTAGGAATTTTCCCAAGAGAAATGAAAGCATAAAAAGATTTGTACACAGGTGTTCATAATGGATGTATTTATAATGGTCCAAGACAATTAAAATCCTAAATGTCTGTCTGAGGTGAATGGATAAACAAATTGTGATACATCCAATGAATGGATTCTATTCAACAATAATAAGGGACAACTACTCATTGGTTTAATCTCATAGTTCCAATGCAGAACAAAAAAGAAATTTCCCACAAAAGAGTTTATCCTGTAGGATTCCATTTATGTGAAATTTCAGAACAGGCAAACTATATTAAAGAAATTCGTTTCCTGGGTTGAGGAATAGGGGTGGAAAGAAATGAGTAATTTTCTAGAATGATAGAACTGTTCATTATCTTGATTGAGGTGATAATTACTTTAGTCCATACATTTGTCAAAAGCCACCCATCTTTATGTTTAATGTGTGTGAATTGTTTTTGTACATGAAGTATACATTAATAGAATACATGCACATGCTTGCACACACACGTGCACAACACTAGGCTAGACTTGTGGCATTTTGAAATGCTCTGCATCGCACCATATTATAAAACAATTAAGATCAATCCTAGGTTAACCCAGGTTTCTAAAAAGGTGAAGATAAGGCAAGTAGCACAAATTTTAAAAATTATAGAGTATCTAATAAAAACCCCAAACATTCAAAACATAACAAAACTTTTCCTTCTTGCTCCTGCAGTTAGGAAAAAAAAAAAAATCAGAAGCAACCTCTTAGCCACTCAATCTTCAGGATCATAAAGTTTTCATGGGTTTTGTGTTCATGGGTTCATGAGATGGCTGTGCTTTTGTTAGTTCACTTTTAATTTGTTTTCTTTTCTGATTTTTGCCTTCTGTTAAGGGGTGGGACATATCTAGAAAGTGGCATTTGTCCAGGTAAGGGAATATGCTCTCCCTTATAAGGAGAGCAGGTCAGTTTGTAGCCTCTGAGCAATTTCCATCTTCCTACAAGACATTGTTATATCTGTATCTCTTGCCCTGAAATGGCAAATTCTACTTGCTACTTGTTTTCTGAACAAAAGTAGTGTGGTAAAGCCAGCATATCTATCAGACTCCTTTGTCTTGAACCTCTAGTGTGTCACTTGTAGGGGATGCTTCCTTCGAGGAAGCAAAGGACTGTTACCAACATTTCCTACTCTCCAAGCAGTTGTTTTCTTGGGATTGTTTTGTCTGACTTGATCTCCTGTAGCAAATTCTAGTTGTTAATAGATAGAGAAGCAGTTTTCAAACCTTAAATACCAGTAAGCATTATGTACAAGGACCAGTTATCAATATGGATTATAGTGTCTGCCACAGGTAGAAAGTGGGGAAAGGCTTGTTCTCTAGTCTTGAAGGAGGTGGGTTTTTTTGTTTGGGTAGCAGTATGTTTACAGATCAAACACTGTATTTCTCATTCTTGTATGCCTCATGTAGTTTTAATGGCATGATAACCAAACCATCCATGAAGCCCCTATTATGGATAAAAACAAGAAATTAGAGTGGGTATCTACAGCATCATACTTTTGCTTTAGTAAGTGTAAATATTCTTTAGTTCCTCCTTCTATAATATTCTTTATTTATTTAGGGATGTCTATTTTTTCAAGGATACAGAAGCCAGTCTATTTTGTGACCCAAAAAGTGAATAAAATTTTTATTTTATCTGTAGAGATCCCTCTATAACAGGGCTACTGATGATAGCTAGGATGTATTGAACCTCTATTATATATTTCACCATGGTCCACTGCAATTCAAAATTAAACTGATCCCACATGAAACCAGAAGGATGATTTTCTATTTCCTCCCTCTCCCTCATTTTGGGAAAGGGTCGCAAATGGAAAATGAATCTCGGCTCTGATTTGTTTATTGAGGCACACTTTGTACTGTAGGAAAGACTTTAGGGGACTCTGAAAATTTGGGGAAGTTACTTAAATCCCAAGTATCTGATTATATAATAAAGCTGATAATTCCTATCCCACGGAGTAATTGTAAAGAATATTTGAGGGGCACCTGGGTGGCTCGGTTGGTTAAGCATCCAACTCTGGTTTTTGGCTCAGGTCATGATCTCATGGTCTCGTGTTGAGAGCTAGCCTGGGTCGACTCTGTGCTTACTGTAGAATCCGCTTCAGATTCTCTCTCCTTCCCTGCCCCTCTCCCCCAATACGTGCACACACCCACTCCCTCTCTCTCAAATAGATAAATAAATAAATAAGCAAATAAATAAAATCTTTTTAAAAAATATGTGACATAAATTCTGACATTTAACACAATCTTCAACAATATAGGTAAACCTAAAAAAATATATAGGTAAACCTGAAATATTGAAACACGATGTCTTCTCTATTATTAACAGTTAAATTGTCCTTGATCATTTATATTTATCTCTGTGACATAAAATTAGGGGAATAACCACTTTATTATAAAAAGAGCTATTTTATTCCTATAGAAAAACTTTATTCAAATAACCCCTCCTCCTTTTTATATCTTGGGAAATAAAGGAATTGTTATAACCAGGACTCATTTTACTTTCTCAGTAGGGAAAGACCTCATCTGTGGCTTTAGGGTTTGTGAATGTGAACTGTTTATACAACGCTGCCAGCCAACACTTCCCACATTTGTGGACTCCTAGATGAGTGGCCCTCTTTTGGTTATAAGGGGATGGAAAGACTCCAGTGAACTAAAACATTGGTATATATTTCAGATGATTTGTCAAGAAGAACTTTAAAATGAAGTGAGGATGGAAGCCAATTAGGGTCTCTTACTCTGCCATGCTAACTGGAAAGTTCCTGTAATTTTCTTCTTGGAAGACCACCTTGATTCCTAGGTGTGATTGACACCAGTATAATCATTATAACATGGAGAGTACAGAGGGATGTTCCAGTTTAACCAAATCTGTATTATTAAGATACAATCTTTGATACATTTATTACAGTCTTTCAGAAGAAAAAATCAAAATGATTATAGGTTCTAAAGGTACCTTTTAGTAGAGTATATGTCAATCCAGAGATCATTTCATGTGCTTTTTATTAAATATAAACATGTTTCAATGATGAAAGTACAAGTAGTATGTATTTATCGTATGTACTTGTCTTCACTTAACTGCTGTAAAATTCTATACTTTCCCTCTGTTAGCCTCTGTTAGCCTCTCCTATGGAGTCACTGATAACATTTTGTAGATAATTTTAAGTACTTATCCATTTATAATATTACTTTTCTTTGGCCAAGTGGAGCCCTCGATGAAGTACATGAGCTATGCTAAGTATCTCAAAACAGGGATTGAAATTTCTACTTCTTCTTCAGATATTCTGAGTGATGACATCATTGTCTAGCACTGTTGTTTTTGATCTATACCAATGTGTTTCAAATGGACTGTAAGCTATATTTTTAATTTTCAGTGTCTGGTCCTTGTCTCTTTAGGAACCAGGCAAGAACAAAACAAGATAATGACACAATGTTTCCTTAGTTGAACAGATCTCTAAATTTGTGTAGTAAGTGCTGAACTTACTGGTGCTTTCCTGTTAACTGCACTTCTTAGAAATTCAAAGGAATATAGTATGGTAGGTAACGAAAAACAATAGACATCTCCTAGGAGACACATTTTAAAAATTCTCCCTCCTGGCAGTACTTTTTGAGAAAAATAAAATTTAAGATTTGTGGAACAGAAGTATAGGCTTATGTAACATTGCAAGGTGAAAGGGTAAAGTGTTGCCAGTTGACTAAATGCACATGTTTTGCTCTACCAGAAGTGTTGCTGAAATTGTAACAGCTCCTGACCATTGATAATTTCTTAACACAATTCTGAGCACATTTATATAGTTTCTGTAAATGTATATGTGTATGCTATATGTGTGCTATAAACCAGGTCAATTAATGCAAGCGCCTATCACCTATAAGTATTTGATTCATCACCTTTAATCAGTATATCTAGGTTCTACTCTTTGAGCCAGGAGATGCTTCTTCATACATATATGCTTCTCCATATTCAGTTCAACCCCCAAGCATAGGTATTGGATCTTCATCCACCACAGATCTCTTTCTGTGCTATGGTTGTCCACAGCGTGCAAGATTTGCAGGTGGAAACTGAATGGAGACTTACAGCCGGAACTTGGTATAGGCAGTGTAATGTTTCCACTCACAAGAATACTAAAACAGTATATATAGTCAGCTCTGGGTCTTCGTCAGTCTATAAGAATTCCTCAAAGAAGTCCTCCGTGTGGCCCCCCACCCTCACATTTCTAACAACCATTCCCTTGGCTCAGGTCCTTGAGTATTCTAGCACATATAATGTCGCAGGGAATGCCTCCAGTCATGATATCTTTGAAAATACTAAGAACTGGGTTCAGGATTAGGTTTTGGTACGTTAGATAACTAAAGTATTTCTGGCAATGAGAAGATGTTAGTATTTTCACTAACTCGATTGAATTTTAGTGGGAGATCTACACAAGAAAAATCCTTTACCTGGAGTCCTTGAATAGTTCTGAGTACTTTCAGGTTGCTGGAGACACAGTCCTATCAGTCACCACCAGTGAATTGCAGTTCCAGCTATTAAGTTCCAAATATAGAAATGAAAGTAATTCCAGTGACAGGTTACTCGTGTTATATAAGTAACCTCCCTGCACTCATGCAGATGCCCCCTATATTGAATGCAATGGGTACATCATATGCACTTAATAGTATACATCATCTTAGGACAAGGAGCACACAAGCAAACAAAAAACAGCCAACCAACCAAATCGATAATAAAGTTTTCTTTCACTGCTTCCCAAATCAGAAGATGGTGTTTGTGGTTTCTGCACAAGAAACTGATGACACATTCAACCGGAATAATTGAGAGAATTTTCATAAAGGAATGTCTCTGAAGGAGCCTGCAAGTCACGGCACCCTGAGACAAGCAGCATTGATAAGCTGTTAACACCCTCAACTTACACACAGGACTCTATTTTCCAATCACACTCTTGCCAATCAGAGACCCTTTCTAAATGATTTCATGAATGCAGACAAACAAAATGCAAATGTTTATGTAAGATGGAAGGAGGTTTCAGATGCCAAAAAAGGAAATATGTGGCTCATTCTATCACAGTCTCATGACTTCTGCTCTCCACTCCTCTACAATTTCTCTCTCTCTCATAGAACATTTTACATTCTTACAGTACTATTTTTTTATTAAAAATTTTTAAAGATTTTATTTTTTTATTTGAGAGAGAGAGAGAGCATGAGAAGAGAGAATTCAGCGGGAGAAGCAGACTCCCTGCTGAGCAGGGAGCCCGATGTGGGACTTGATCCGGGGACTCCAGGATCATGACGTGAGCTGAAGGCAGTCGCTTAACCAGCTGAACCACCCAGGCGTCCCAGTACTTCTCTTTTTTAAAGCAGGCATTTTTACATTTAGACACTTTCTCTTCTCTTTATTTTCCTGTTGATTCTACATAATTCATACATGGATATCCTGTTAATATTCTGAGGTGTGTTCATTTATTTGTGTACATATAAATAAAACTCTGTGCCTACTGTGGTGTAAAATTGCTGCTTACCGAATCACAGTATCTCCTTAGTTTCCAGCTCTGGAGTTGAAGATTGGCTTATCTTCCCATCTTTATCACCCATGGTGCCTAGCAGAGTGTCTTACACTTGCTCTTCATGAACATTTGTTATCTTCTCAACTAATACAGAAACACCTAGCCTTGGGAGCTATTTTGTGGTTTTCCAATGAATCTCAGACTCAGAGTTATTCTTTCTAAATAGCTTTGTACTCATCAACTCACCTCATCTGCATTTAACTTCATGTAGTGATGCCTGGGTCATACCTTAGTGGTTTGGCTCATGGCTTGGCTTGCAGTTAGAGAGTAAGTTCTCCTTTTTAGCTCCTTCACACTCTCTTGAGGTCTCCCTTAGTAGTTAATGTATTTCTTTCAGTTGAAAATACAAACACAAAAATAAATGACCCTATTAGCTTGTAATTGTCATCTCCTGGGGTTACTGTCAGTACCTAATGGGGAATTTTTTCCTGTAAGAGAGATCTAATTTGGTCCTATTGCCCAATATGAACCACATGCTCTAGTAAATATCTGTGCCAGTGATTAATAGAACAGCCATCAGTAACTGTAAGGTGGGTGGCACATTCGTAGACAAGTACCCCATCTGTCTTGCCTATAGTAACCTACTCTTAGAGGGAATTTTTCAAATTAAGCCTTAAAGGAAAATAAGTTCTCCAGAGATAGTCAAGCAATCAGAAAACATTGCAAGAAAAAATTGTGTTCCATTGGGTATAAAATATTTTTGAAGTGTGCACATTTTATTTATTCCTCTAATCTTATTCCTGATTCTAACAGGCATAAATTCAAAGATGTCCTTGTCTCTTACCATTTGTGAATGTGCCCAATTATGTATACATCTGGCATTCACTGAATGTGACATCTACCTGGTTTCTAGCTAACATATACAAATAAATCTAAATCAAATTTAAGAGTGCTTTCAACATGCTGGGTCCCATGCTATCATATAGGACAAGGTAACATGTTAAGAACTTTAAGGCAGGCCAAAACAATTATATAGGAATTTGGAGAAAATACTACCTTGTATCATGGAATAAATAGGGATTTTTTTTTTTTTAAAGAAAATATAGGTTTAAATCCAGCCTGTGCTGTTGACTAGTTGAGGACTTTGGGTAATATAACTGCCTTTCTTTGCCTTTGTTTCCTGAACTATGTAGTGAAAAATGATGTTTGGTGTCAAGAACTATGAGGACTAACTGAAATGGCATTTGTTGAGAAACCACCAGAGCACTTGGCCTATAGTAGGTGACCAATACATGTTAGGAGACTATCTCTGTTTTATTTGTTGGCCTCAGAAGATTTCCTGTAAAGGAGGTAGACATGTGAACTGGATATGAAGTATATATAGGGTTTCAGAGTATAGACAATGGTGTTAGAAAGTTTACAACATAGGCATGCTTAATACTAAGCTTTTTATTACCACTTTCATTTATTAAAATGATACATTATAATGTGGAAGAACAGTAATTCTGCAGGTATTCAAGAAGACTACAGCGTAATACCTTAAATTTGACTTTTCCTTGTTCTCTCTCTCCCTCTTAACAGATAAGAGGGGAAGAAAAGAAGGAAGTTAAAGACACTTCTGATCACAGTGCTCTCTTAGCCTTTGTATACATATTACGAGGGAAATCATCATTCTAATTATGCTGGTGAGTAAGCACTATGAATGATTGCATTTGTGGGAGCTCAATAACCATTTGTACCACTATATTAAAGACATAATAATTATCTTCTCTCTTCTCATGCCTGTGACCTAGTGCCTAGCTTCCTGCCTGACCTCATAACCATCATTCTCTAAATGTTTGCTGAATGGGTAAATTTGGTCTTGGATTTAATTCTTCTTCTCTTCTTAAGTTCATTAAGCACCAGCCTGTTATACTGTTGTCATGAAAACCCTAAATGCTGTTAATTTCTGATATACATGGTAAATAGGGTATTTGTATTCAGCTGGTGTTTGGTCTAACTTGCCATCTCTTCAAATGAGGCTGTGTGGCCAGAGTCCCTTCAAAACTGAACAGCATTGATTTCTTTTTTTCCCCCTTAAAAAAGTAACAACAAATATATAAACTTGCCTTCCTTGGTGAAATGTTTATATGCAAGAGATACTGCCTGTGTCTGTTTCTAAACACATATTCCCCAGCCCACTAGCTGTGTCTTTAAATATTTTACAGGATCTATTTTTCTACTAATTGACCTTCTGACTAAGGTAATTTGTGATCAGTTAAATAGTCACCAAAATTAACGTGTCAATTTAATATGTTTAAAGAATCTAATCAAAGCAGTTATTTTCAGTGGAAGGCTATCAAATTCATTTTAGGAAGCTAGCAAAAAGGCTGACACTCAAATCTGACAAAGGTAGGAAGCACACAAAGAAACTATAGCACAATTTTGTTCACAAAAATAAACATATTAATACAAAGAAAATAATTTAAGAAATACTTCTCATTTGTAAGTATGTATACATCTCTATAATTGCACCCTCATGAAGTAGAGTTTTCTCCCAAAGAATACTCCAGAATTTCTAAATATGTTCCTAAAAATCCATCAAATTATAAGTTTAATAAGATGGAAAACAAAACAAAACAAAAAAACCCATAGCCATCTCAGGTGAAAAATGTATTTCTCATAAAGATTCTTTATTTAAGTAAAATGATAAATATCCTAACTTCTACTTTATAGTAAAACAGTAGTGACATTTGAATTTTAAATAAGTTTGTACCAATATCATTTCAACACTATTCTGTAAATTCTAAATAATATAATATGAAAAGAGCAAGTGAACCAAAGAGTAATTTAAAAAAGGCATACTATTAGAATTTATAAAGATTATATATGTTACACATTCCTAGAATAGAAAACAAATCAATATAAACTGAGTACATTCAATTTTGGTATTCTTATCCTCACAAAAGATTGAGGTCAACACTAGGCCAGTTTATTATGTACTGGGATCTGAAGGGACCTTTTGCTCAAATCACTTTGTTTTCAGATTTCCAGTCAGTTAAAATGGATACTAAAAAGTCAGATATATATCAAACTGGAAGTAGTGTCTTATACTGAAGACATGTGGAAGTTTCTCCTGGAATTAAACTTTGCTGGCCATTCCAGTTCAAAGTGGCGGGACAGGTACTGGCCTTTACCTGCTGCTCCCACCATCCTTGTAGACTGAGAGCATGGACCAGGAGAGAAATCTACTTTTGGCTGACAAACAGGCAGGTCCTGAGGGAGCCAGAATACTAAAGTTACTTACAGGCTTTCATCAAATAAATTTTCATTATCTAGTGGGAAGAAAAAGGAAGAGGAAAAGACAAAGGAGAGGGAGAATGGAGAGGAAGGTGAAAGAGGAGGAGGAAAAAGGGAAGGAAGAGGAGATTGGAGGAGGAGAAGAAGAGGAAGAGGAAGAAGGAGAAGAAGAAGGAAGTAGGAGGAGCGTGATGAGGAAGAAAGAAAGAGAGAGAGAGAGGATGAGAATTGAGGGTAGAGAACCTGAAAGTGTTATTCCAGTATTTCTCCCTCTTGGGAGATGTAAAATGGAAAATTGAGTTGCGGCAATAAGGATCTTCCCCAGATCTCCCAGTTTTCCTCCGAACTCCACTTTGAACAAAGGTACCATATGTTGGTAGTGTTGGAAAATTCTCTTTAATGAGAAATAGTCAACCATGTCTTTACTCAAGAATGCTGTTGAAAAATATGGGTTCCTGAGTCCAGCAAACCTTGTGTAGTGGATTAAAATGGCCACGATTTATTTGGCCTGTCTGTTACTAAGAGGTAGGGGTCTACATTCCCTCTTCTTCTTCTTCTTCTTTTTTTTTTCCTAGACTAGGTCTCTGACTCCTTTTTGATCAATGAAATATTGCACTAATGAGGTTGTGTGGCTTCTGAGGCTCCATCATAAATCTCTTAGGATTTTCACTGTAAGAGAAGCCAGCCACCATACAAGAAGTCTGAGTATCCTGTAGTTGCTAAGCTGTGAAGAAGTCTGAACTAACCACGTGGAAAAGCCACATGAAGCTAGAGATATGCCTGGGCATCCTAGCTGTGATAATCATCCTAGCATAGATTTCAGACATGTAAAGAAGCAACAGTGGACATGTCAGACCCCATATAGATGATGTGAGGAAGAAATGAATTCAGCTGACAGCCAGAACAGAGGTCCTAAATATATGGCCCCGGGAGAACTGTCCCAGACATCACAACAGTTGAAGATATCCCAGCTGAGACCTCAGTCATTATGGAAAAGGGATAAATTATTTCTCTACTATCTACCCTGCTATAATTCCTAGCCCACAAAATGATTAGCATAATAAATAGTGTCATGACCCAGGACAATTATTTGAAAGTTCTGATTCTTTATTTTCTTATCTGTAAAATGAGAACAAAATATTAGTGTCTTTCTCAAAACACTACTGTAGACATTAAATGAACTAATGCAGGTTAAGTTCTAAACACAATACCAGATATGGAACATGCAACAAGCTTAACTATTATATTTCAATAAATTGTGCCTCTGAAATAATTGAAGAGCTATGAAAAGAAATAGTATCATAACACCAGTAGAATTCTTAAATGAAATTTATGCTGAAACCAGAAATTGTCTCGCCATGGAATTTCAAGGCAATTCCAGATTGAAGAACTCTGAAAAATATACTTCATGGTACCATAGTAATGTTTCAATTATACACTTAGCAGTTAGTGATAGCATTGTATTCCAGAATAGTTATACGCCTCTCTGAAAGGGATAACATTGTCATTTCATGGGGGGAACCATGACCATCATTCTGATGAAAGAAAGGAAAGAAGGAAGGAAGGAAGAAGAAAGAAAAGAAAAAAGAGAGGTAGGGGAAAAGGGAAAGATCCTGCCAGGGAAAGTTGCATTTGATTTAAAAATTCATCTGGTATGGGGGCACCTGGGTGTCTCAGTGGGTTAAAGCCCCTGCCTTCGGCTCAGGTCATGATCTCAGGGTCCTGGGATGGAGCCCTGCATCGGGCTCTCCACTCAGTGGGGAGCCTGCTTCCTCCTCTCTCTCTCTCTGCCTGCCTCTCTGCCTACTTGTGATCTCTATCTGTCAAATAAATAAATAAAATCTTTAAAAAAGATTCATCTGGTATGTACATTTATAGCTTTAAAAATGACAGCCACTTGACTGAGTTGTTAGTCTTCTAGGAATTTATCCAAAAGAAATGCAGGAAAATCTCTGTATAAATGGATACTTATAGTAGTTACTCTATTTACAAAACATCAGAAATCACTAGTATATTCAACACAAATAAATTATAGTTAATCTATTCTAATGAATATTGTTTTTCATTTACCAGTGCATTAACTGAGAGAGAAGACGTAAAGATAAAAAAAATGTTAAAACTGTATGCCTTATAATGCACATAAGTATGCAAAGTATTTACATAACAATTTTTTGAAAGGAATCCCCCAAATAATCCCAGCAGTTTTCAAGGACTTACGAAATTATTTGTAATCTGTTTATCCTTTTCTGTATGTCTCAAATTTCCACCATGAATATATACATATTTTATTTTACAAAAACACAAACAAAAACCAAAATCTCTCCCCTTTCAGTTAAGTAATATATACCAACTTATGAAATCATAAAATAGCTTATCATATAGACAGGATGAAACAAAATCCCTGGTGAAATTCTATTTTTTTCTCTATAAATCTTATCTCATTTGAGGTCCTTTCTGATAGCTTCATTGAAGCTGTTAAAAAATGAAAAATACAAAATAGAAACAAAAATAATAAAGAGCTTTTCTCCCTTGAATCAAGATGTGTCTTGGGAGAAATCTTCAGAGCATTATAGTCCAGCTCTAATTAATCTACATTTTTACTTCCAGATAAATAACTCCGTATTGCTGTCAATCATATCATGGGATGAAAAAATAAGACTCCATTGAGCATATTCTTACATACCCCGTTATTCATTCTCAAGGTATAGTAGCATTTGTAAGAAGTCATTTATCCAATAAATTCCTGGGCAGCCCATGCATTAGGCAAAATCAGAGCTTGAATATATTCCCTTTGCTTGAGTCAGATGCCTGTAGCATTCTAGGAAATGGATCCGCTTGATGTCATTGATCTGTTTCCATGGTTCTTCCGTGCAAAGAATCCTCACTTCTCTCAATGTACCTTTCAGGCAACATAGGCAAATATTTGTAGAGAACGTGTTTGTCTATTAAGGATTTTGACAGTCCCTACAGTAACTAAATTTCAGTAGACATTTGTTTGCTGCCAGATTTTAGCAACATAATTCTGAGCTTAGTTGTTTTATTTTTTCCATTAAGTTTCCAAATTCTTGATAATATGAATACAAAGGAGGCAGATAATCTTTAATGGACAGGTCTCTTCTTTGTATATGCTGCACTAAAGATACTGAGCTCAGTTTTTAAACGGCATCTCTTTTGTAATTAGTTACAGCTTTTGACGGTCTTATGGTTGCCCTGTCCTTTATAGGGCTTAACTTACTTTTCTTCTGTCACTATTTTAAGGAGTTCGAGCAATTAGCTTAGTGCTCCATGCCTGTGTGAAATCATACTTATTCTTGCACAACTAGGTACTCAGTCAGGAGCATGGACAGTGTCTGATTTGGAAAGAGTCTCATAAAAATCTAATCAGAGACTGGCAGGTGATTCTCACAGATGAAGAGTAGCAAGACATTAATCTGCATTCAGGCCCAAAATGTAGTTGAAACTTCACTGTGGTCAGTCACTTGGAGAAAAAAAAAAAATGTACTTAGGTGCTTGTTACAAGTAGAAAATCACTAAGGCTAGCATCTCTTTATGAATAAAGACATTTTCATCTCTTTATGAATAAAGATATGAGGGATGTGGCCCAAGGCTATTATCATGCAGTCTTCCAACTGCTCATGTGCACACCAAAGTCCTCTCCAGAGACTTGCTTCCTCAGTATTTCTAGGATTGAGGAAAATACAATATCCCTATGATACAAAAGGGCCAGGGCATTAACTCCACAATTATAGGTTACTCTTTTTCAGCCCAAAGTGCCAGAAGCCAGAAAATCTGGTTCCAGTCCCTGTTTTTGATTTGCTGCATTTTGGCTTTTTGGCAACAAAGTTTTAACCTTTTATGCCTTAGTTTCATTATCTATAAAATGGGGATAACACTACCTCCGAAACTGAGGATGGTTGTGATTGTAAGTGAGATCAGAGTTTAAAACCACCTTGTGCACTGGGATCCACTAGATCTTTGTGAAGAGATCTAATTGAGTTTGCTTTTAGTTTTTCTGCTCCCTGATACACTATAGTTACAGGAAGTTAGAGTGATTTTTTTTTTAATGGAGACCCTCTTGCATAGGTATTAAACAGTAATGGTTTGGTTTAGAGATCAAATTTTGATAGGGCAAAATTCAATGTTTGCAAACCAAAGTGGAAATTGTTTGCTCCACTGTCTTTCCTTTTCAGTCTCACGCCCGAACCATCATCACTAGCTTATGAGCCCTAATTACTGTGGGTGGAGAACAGAGTGGCTCCGTTCCGCCATTGATTAGAATGAGATCCAATTATCAAATGACGGTTTATTAAAGTGTGTGTTTCTGGCTAGCTGCTTCTTGCCACCCAGCAATTTGCCCTTGACAGAAACACTGCCCCTGGAAGCACGAGAGACCACTGTTAACTTCTTATGTGCATGGGGACTGAACACAGTTTCTAGCAGGCATGGGAAAAAGGCGTGGGGAAGGAAAATGCTGAAAGGAAATGAGTTTTCAGAAAGAAGACTGAGATTTCCATGTGACAAGGGTACAATTTCTTGCCTTGAATGAAGGAACAGAGCCCTGATTCCTTACGAGTCGTAGGTGACCCCTATCTCTGATGGAGGACAAGAAAGCAATAGCCCTCCTCCACCATGGAATGGACCCTTCATTTTGAAACCAGGCTGGTGTGCTGATTAGTTCAGTTAAGTGACTCTGAAGAGACCCATTTGTTTAGCAGTACGTGTAATTTTAAAGGAAAGGACGTGTCAGCAGCAGGGAGGAGAGTCAAATGAGGTCACTCATGAAATAGCAGGAGAAATTTGCCACTGCCTCTGCCTTGTTTTATTCTTTTCCATCGCCACTGACCTACGTGCCGGAAAACTGATGCACCCACCAAACGGAACGTTCATTTTCTCTTTCTGTGAATGACCAGGCCTGCTCCCCGGTGCCCTCACAAATGGATCTTCATTTTTCTATTGGTGGGGACACTGCATTTAAGCCAGAATGTTAAGGCAGTTTTCATCTGCAGTGCCTCCGTCTGAATAAGCTGGTTCTATTATGGAAGCCCCACATGTTCGAAAATCCCATCTCTTTACGTGTTTGCTTTGTGTGCTTTGTAAAATAACGGCCATCCTTGCAGAAATTGGGAGATATCCTAAGCAGACATTTTTGAGATTCTCAACATCACAATCCAAAGATTGTGCTGCCTTTTTACCTCTGGGATACTCTCATTTAAATTAGTTTATGCCCTGAAATGGTACCTGATGTTTCAAACCATGGCAACTGAATCTGATTTCACTTAAGCAACAGCAGTGTAGTAAAGGTTACATTCTTAATTTTGATACTAACATTTTTTTGTTAGGGAAAAAAAAAAAATCTAAAAAGGAACTACAAAGGGCAAGCCTCATCATTCCTTTCTCTTCAGTTCCAGAATATTGAAAGTGTACCCATATCATGGTTGCGATCACTTTGTATTAGAAATCCCTTGGTTAAGCTTTATTCCCATCAATTCAGTGAGAATCTGTGCCTTGAGACCTTGACTTAGTCATCTTGTTTCCCTGGGTCCTAGCAGAAGGCTGGTATTTGGCAAGCCCTCAAAAGGTTGAATTGAGGGGCGCCTGGGTGGCTCAGTGGGTTAAAGCCTCTGCTTTCGGCTCAGGTCATGATCCCAGGGTCCTGGGATCGAGCCCCGCATCGGGCTCTCTGCTCCCCGGAGAGCCTGCTTCCTCCTCTCTCCCTGTCTGCCTCTCTTGCCTACTTGTAATCTCTGTCTGTCAAATAAATAAATAAAATCTTTAAAAAAAAAAAAGGATGAATTGAATAAACACATAACTATATGTGAGTTATATATTTTGAGTTTTCAAAATAAAAGCAAATTAATTAAGTAGAAATCTGGAGTATCCACGCACATGTTTTCCTTCATATGTTACAGCCTTATACTTTTCTGTATAAAACCCTTATCATCTTATACCCTGACGATTATTTATTGCTTCTGGTTATCAGCTTATGGAGCACTACTTTATGGAGGTTGTGATAGGTCTCACTGACTCCAGCATTTCTGAGCCACTTAAAAGCGCTCAAGCAATGAAAGATAGGGATTGGGGATAGATTATTTTTGTTTTATTTTTCTCAGGGAATAGTAACAGGAGCATATATAGGAATTCACAGTTCAGTTCCATGTGTGTTTGCTTCTTTGTGGCATTTGATCTGTTTGAACCTTTCCCAGGCCATCTGACTTTCAAAAAAATCAATTGTCAAAGGTTTGAGAATGGAAATATTCCCCATATGAGCACTGTCTATGTCACTTTCGTGTGTACTCGGTGTGGAGTCCACTTTGTCTATTTGAAAGGCAAAAGAAAGGCTTAGAAAAGAAATTGGTTTGTAAGATGCCCTTGGTAAGGGGCACCCAGTTGGCTTAGTCAGGTAAGCATATGCCTTCCACTCAGGTTATGATCCCAGGGTCCTGGGGTTGAGTACTGCTTTGGCCTCCCTACTCATTGGGGGAATCTGCTTCTCCCTCTGTCACTCATCCTACTTGTGGGCTCTCTCTCCCTCTCTCTCTCATAAATAAAATCTTAAAAAAAAAGAAGAAGAAGAAGAAGAAGCCCTTGGTAAGAGTCAAATCCAGCATCTGACTTGACAAGATTAACATTATCTTTCCGGGCTCCTCTTCCTTCATCTATAAAAATGGAAATAATATCTTCGTTGGTAAGAATACTAAAAAATTAAATGTTGCAATAATTTATCCATTCATTCCTTCATTCAGCAATGTGAACATTTAGAATGTTCCAGGCTTGAGAGCCAGGAACCTGTTCCTATATAGTTTATGGTCTAGTTGGAAATTCATTCAAGTACCGTATAGTTACAACCCAAGACATCTTCTGGAGAAAAGAACTGAATTCTGTAGGAACATTAGCATTCCCTTTGAACAGTCTCCAAGGAGACTGACCTGGATGACATGCTGTAGCGGACCTCTTGCCTTAAGCCAAGACGAGATGTGAATCATGAGGCGAAACTTTCCAGATGAAGGAGCAATGGGCGAAGTGGGTCAGTTAGAGAGATCAGTGGGGCCCAGAGGGCTGTGAGGGCAGGGCGGAAAAACTGAATGGGCAGTGGGGCAGGAGGGCATTGATGAATGGGTGTGCTGGTGAGAGATGACACTGAAGAGGTAGGCGGGGAAAAGCTTATAAGCCCTGTACACCATGTTAAATATTTTATATCAAGACCTTGTAACAAATGCTAACTCTCTTTCAAATGTATTGGCATTGTGTTTCCTACAGTTAAACTGAAACAGAAATGTATTTCTTGAATTATGTCCAATGTGATTGCTTAGCTCAGCTGGGTGACCTATAGTCCAGCCTCTCCATTCTCAGCCTTGGTTCCTAGGATACTGTTGGCATAACCACCCACGGTAGTGGGCTCCAGTATTTTAGAATCCTAGGATTGGCAAGGATGTCCACCATTCTATACCAGATGTTCTTCTATCTGGTTGGCATACACTGAGCACAAGAGGACTATATCCTATTATACAGATTTCCTGAGCTTAGAGTCTCTACCTGTGCCACTTAATCCCTTCTCTGTATTTCTCCATCTTGGGTAAAGAAGTATCATGGGTATTGGAAACAAGTAAGATACCTAGAAAGAATGGAACACTAAAAAGGAATTGGGTGAGGGGTGGAGGTAAAAAACAATAAAAATTTGAAACCAGGGCTCAGAATAATTATTTTTTCAAAGCTCCCAAATTCAGTTTGCCACAAAATCTCAAGGATTCCATCATAAAATATATGTATTTTTTAATGCTTCCTTGTCTCCATCTCCACTTCCATTACCTTGGATCAGACTAATTCTTTAACTAGTAATTTCTGCAATAGAACCTTGGCCCCTGTGTCTATTAAGTTAACCCATATTCCTAATGCTATCCGACCAACCTTTCTTCAGTACAAAACTGGACCCTGTCACTCTCCTAGCTAATACTCATCAATAACTCCCTTAAAAAATGAGTGGCATTTAGTAGGTGTGTTTATGCTGCTAGGTCTGCCTAAAGGGAAGCTCAGCTGGTTTACATTCTGTGTGTGGTGTAGATGAACCAAGCATTTGCAGTACACTGATGACTCGGACCTTTTTCCCGTCTTCATGTCAAATGCTAGTGGATTGTGGCATGGTGGTGGACAATTGCTATTCCAGCTCACAGGATCCACTAAACAAATCATCTTTCATTGTAATGAGGGTGAATGACACAGAACTGTGCTAGCAATCATGCTTAGCACTCTCCATGCGATAGTCTATTTGGTTTTCATAATCATGCTTTGAGGTATGTGGTGTTTTAATCTTTATTTTATATGTTGAAGAACTAAGGTTCGGGGCATTTTTAAACTTTCCAGTCAGTAAGGGAAACAGTTTGAATTCAGACATAAACAAGTTATTGCCAGAATGGGCAATCTTAACCACTGTTGTATACTTCTGGTCAATATCATTTGGCTTGAATTAAGGTAGATACCACTAAATCCTTGACAACATTGTGTTCTAATGAAATTCCACTTAAAAAATGCCTGCATTGTGGTGCCTGGGTGGCTCACATAGTTAAGTGCCTGCCTTCAGGTCAGCTCATGATCTCTGGGTCCTGGGATCGAGCCCCTTGTTGGGCTCCTGGCTCAGCGGGGAGCCTGCTTCTCCCTCTCCGTCTGCCCCTCCTCCTCTCCTTCTTGCTCCCTCTATCTCTCTTTGTCCCAAATCAATAAATAAAATCTTAAAAAAAAATTCTTGCAATGGCAGAAACTAAAATTCAGCCATGATCTACCCAGAGGTCAGGTTCTCAAAGCCTTTTGCTTGGTTTGCATCTTTCCAAAAGAATCTTGGGTTAATCCCCCTGCCCCATCTTCCTGCTTCCCCAGAACAATCTCTCCAGTCCTTTGAGATTTTGCTAAAAGCCCAGCACACTATCCTTTAGGAGCATTATTATGTAGTCTTAGTAACATGAACTGAATAAAAATGGACACATTACACAGTCTTGGTTCCTCCAACAGTGATTGGAAATAGATCGAAAGAGCCGAGGCACTAACTCAACCAGCCATTCCATCATCAGCTTGTCTCAGGGTAGTAATAAAGTTCTTGGTCTGCTAAATTTATGGAGTAGAAGTGCGAGCACAGCCTCCCAGTGGTACCCATGGCTTTGAACAGGTCAATAACAGTGGTCTGGAGGTCTGCATGCTGACCAATATAAGCACCATGTGGACTCACCAATGTGCTGTCACTAACAATTGCTTCCACATTAGCTCCTTAGCTGGAAGGATAAATCAGGCTGCTGAAGAAAGGGGTTTTACATCAGATGGCATGAGAGTATTTCTTATGTGGAAGTGTAAGATTAAAGATTTAACTCCCAAGTACTCTCTGTATTTATACACTCCACTAGCTTAGCCAGCAACTCCGGACCATGAAAGAGCTTCTCATCTGATTCCAGGCATGACTTCTATCTTTACGAGGACAGTGGTGCCCTGTGCTGCAAAGGAAAAACATCCTTATGTTCTATGAGCTATGCAGTTATTAAGCATAGGACACCCAAGTCCCATTCTAAGTTTACAGTGACTGTCGTAATACAGTTGACTTTATATCAAATCTGAGGGCCAGTCAGTTCTTGAAGGATCGTGCTTGTTCTGCCACTAGATCTTGACAGGTGTCATTTCATCTGCCTTGGCTGCATTGCCCTCCACTTTGCCTAGTTAACTCCCACTCTTCTTTCAAATAGCTGTGTAGAAACACTGCCTCAGGAAAGCCTTCTCAGACTTTCCTGACTAAATCTCTACCCTCAACACTCCATAGAACAGTCATTTCAGTGCAGTAAATAAATGTGGTGAATCCCTGCATTCATGTGTGTCTCCCTCGCTAAGCTGGATGCCCTTGGGAGGTCAGGACCCTTGTACTATTCAGTTACATCCTCAGTAGCAAAAACATTTGGCACAGAGTAGAAAAGCAATAGTTATTGCAACCAAAAATATAATGAAAAAATACTTTTAAAAAGTATATGCTAGGGGCGCCTGGGTGGCTCAGTGGGTTAAAGCCTCTGCTTTTGGCTCAGGTCACGATCCCAGGGTCCTGGGATCGAGTCCCGCATCGGGCTCTCTGCTCAGCAGGGAGCCTGCTTCCTCCTCCTCTCTCTCTCTCTCTGCCTGCCTCTCTTGCCTACTTGTAATCTCTGTCTGTCAAATAAATGAATAAAATCTTTAAAAAAAAGTATATGCTACCTTATAAAAGTCATGAGAATTATTCATCTTAAATTCTATAATCATTCATTTATTTGTTTGTTTTTTTCCTAACAAGTATTTCTCAGTCTTCCGCTCTTTTCCTGGTGTTTGCTAAGACCTGGGTCTACAAAGGTAAATAAAGCAAACATAAATTAAAAACCTTTAATTTCTTTCATTCCTTCTTTTTCTCTGAAAGAATATATATTTATCCAGTAAAAACCAAATGGTATACATCCTTACCCTCTATTTGCATATCAGTGTTTGATGTCAACCTTTGTGTTTGTTGTATTAGAAAGTACAGAAAATTAATCCATAAAGAGTGATCTTTTACAACTGATCAAAAATGCAGATATCTTTTTTTTTTTTTTTAAGGAACTCCTGGCTTTGTAATTGATTATCAAGATCCGTGAGTTCTAATGTAATTTCACAAAAACAACACAAACAAATGAACGAAATGCCCATCTCTTTTGTAGGCTGGGAATGATGTGTTTTTAATGACTTTATCTTTAAATGTTAAATAGGGATTTCTTCCCTCCAGCGATCAGGGCCTTGGGAAACCACTGCCTAACAGTGGTTATAGTCTAAGTAAGATAAACATGTGCTAGTGAAAAATTAGGTATTTGGATACTCCATGTATGCATGCATTTTATATGTATGATGTATTCATATATAACAGAGAGCAACCTGGAGCAACAGTTGTATGTTAGAGGAGAAAAACTTGGATTCTCACAGCAGTATGTGGAATAAGAGCCAAACGTAACAAAGTACATCTGCTTGCTTTCTAGAGAGACCTAAAAAATTAATTTTTCTGCAAACTAGACCAAATTTGTATTGAATTCCTCTGTATAAGCAAGTTAAGATTGATCATAGGTAGCTTTTATTCACATGATTTTTATTGACCATTGGCTTGTTTAGGGGAAATGGAGAAACAGCATAGCACATCTCTAATAAGAGTTTACTGAGTTTGCACACATTTAAACCAGAGCAAGATGTACCACTAGCTCTGCAGTAATGTGATTTTACATGGCAGCCTGGAACATTCACTCACGGACAAAATTAGCTGCACAAGAACCTAGATATGAAACAGGTGTATGTTGGTCACTAAGAAATGACGTCTGTTCACAATCTTCATAGGACACAGAGAATGGCACACATTTCACATTTGTTCAACAGGTAGGGCATCGTGTAATAGCTTGCATGTCCTAGATCAGAGATTCTCAGAGGGTGGTCCCTGGACCAGCAGCAGCAGCCTAACATGAGAACTCTTCAGAAATGCAGAGTCTCAGGCCTCACCCTCAATCTGTTGAATCAGGAACTTGAGGGGTGGGGTCCAGCAATGTGTGTGTGTGTGTTTTAATATGAAGTCTTACAGTTTTTTTCCAGTTTTATTGAGAAATTGACATAAATCACTGTCTATGTTTAAGGCATACAGCATGGTGCATTAGTCTGTGTTTTAACAGGCCTTCCTGATGGCTTTGATAAATGTTCAACATTAAGAACACTTATCCTAGATTCAGGTTAACTGAGCTCAGTCCTGGCGCGTTCCATGGTAAACTAATTCTTCTTAACTCTTTCAAAAAATACTTCTCCAGTGATTCCAGCTTTAAATGAAATCCAGCTCTTCCTTGAGCTGGATCCTGGAGTTTATATGTGATTCCCTCCAGTGGGATCTACTTATTCTTAACTGTCCTACGTTACTATACAGAATTACATGTGATTTCCCAGATCCCACGTGCTAAGATTGTAGTTACATGCTATTTACTTTCCAGGCTTGTTTTCTATCACTTTCTTTTATGCAGAGATCCCCTCTGCACATTCTGCCTTCTCTGTCCACCTGCCCTTTCTTACCTGTCCTTTAAATGCCAGTCTGGGTCAGGTACCCTCACCTCCAGGAAACTGTCCCAGTAAACTCTGTTCTGAAATAAAACAGCGTTCTGTGCTTCCAGGGGAGCTGATTTCCCTCATCAGGGTGGTTGTGTTTCATCTCCAGTATAAGAACAGTGAGCTTCAAGAGAATAGGAAGTGCCCCCTTTTATCTCCTTTGACTTTGAAATTACCAGAGTGTGTTGCCTATAGTAGGCATGCAAATGTTCGTCAGATGAATGAATCCATAGACACATTTAATCTGCACCATGACCCTGTAGGAAAGAGGTAATATATTAGGACATTTAGTCTAATTATAACACAATACATGCTCACTGCAAAAAGTACAGAAAATATTAAATAGTGTGAAGTATAAAATAAAATCAATTTATACTTTTACCACGCAGAGGTAATTCCTCTGTATGATGAGTATAACATGGTAAGAGTTAAATATTCTGGTGCCTTTCTTTCTAATCATTCTGTTCACATTGAAACAAAAAGTGCTAAGATTGTAGTTACATGCTATTTACTTTCCAGGCTTGTTTTCTATCACTTTCTTTTATGCAGCATGAGGTCTACCAATAACCTTCATTGGTTTCCATCTGTTTGAAAATGCTCTCCTCTTCATACAAGGCAGTCACCCTTCCTTCTCTTGCAGAATAGTCTTCTTTGCTTTCCCAGGAAATAATTTAGTTTTTGTTCCCTTTGTGACTCTTTCTCTGAGACCATCAAGTTGACTTATTTATTACTTCTCTGTGCTGATCCGCGACCCAACACAAGTATCTCTTGCAACATTTAGGTATCTTTTAAGTATGTGCTCATTGGATGCTTTACCTGTTCAACACTGAGCATCTCACCTTTGCCTCTTCTCCAAGACTTTTCCTTCTCTTTCCTTCTTGCCCCTTCCTACCCTGATTCTTCACTTGTGATTTGACATACTGGTACTCTATCTGATACAGATGAGCAGAGAGAAGTATATGTAAGTTACATTAATTGCCCAAGGACATACTGGTATGCCTCTTTTTAAAAAAGAAAAAAAAATCAATAGTTTGCAGTGTCTTTCAAATAAATTAAATACACATGAACCAGTTTTATACCTACAGGAGTTATTTGCAATATTATGCTCCAAAATGAAATTAAGCATTACCCATCACCAGAGTGGCTTACCAGCAATGAGTTAATGCTGCCTTTAGCCATGAGCTGCAGTCGGAAATTCCCTGAAAATTGGCTTTGTTTCAGGGAAAGCTCTTGCAGGCACCAACTCATCTCCTGTCTACACACAGTCTACACAGAGGGCAGAGTAGGTTGCATCAGTGGCCAGGTGTGTTAATTTTGTTAAGGCCAACAAAGAGGCAAAGGAGAAGAGAGCTCTTGTCAGATCAAAGTTTTGTTCATATTGTTCTCCTTACCCTCTTCCCCTTCTTCCCCAGTTTGCATTGCTGAACCATAGTTGTACTATCTTCTCCTTGAGGAAGACAGGAAAATAAAAGCACCCACTTGTGCAGATAAAAGAGCATGTGCCCCTGAAGTCATTGCAGCAACGTACAATAGAGCTTGCTACAAACATGAGAGCAATGCAGTCTGTCCATAAGGAATATCATCTAGATGCTGCCTTCCGTGCTTTTGGGCTGTTTTCTTGTTTATTTATTTGAAAAAAAGAACAGTAATAAAAATAAGAAGTACATGTTTTTTTTTTCTCACCTAATAATGATCAATAGATAATTGTAAATGAATTTTTCTGAAAGTAACTGGAGAGAGATTATGCAGTTGTGTGAGGTAAGAGACGATGCACTCTGACACGGTCCGTTATTAGAATCTGAGGGCTGGAATGTTTCATTTCCTCTTATGACAAGGTATCATTTTAACCCTTTGGCAGGAAATAAACCCTTTGAATGGCCTGTATTGTCAGTCCAGCTTGTCTGTTAGATCAGTCAGTGATATTTATTGAATACCTACTGTGTGCACAGGTAGGAATGCCCAGGAGCATTCCATGAACATTGTCTCTCTAGTAGTTGTCCACAAACACGGGTCCAAGCGAGTTCTCTGAGAGTATGCTTCGAAGAGACCTGAACTAGAACCAGCAACATCCCCTCTTATCCCCAATATGCAATATAAAATAAAACAAGTGACAAAAAGTCCAATGCAAGATTTCCCTGGTTAGTTTCTCTAACTAGCTAGTACCAAGGAACTGGGAATGATTAAACCAATGTTTCTCAAATTTTGGCTTGTCAAGGCCCAAAGCCCCATATTTCTGAATCTAATACTTTTTAAGTGATACAGAGCCCCAGTTTGAGAAATATTGTTCTATACCATTTCCCACAAAACATTTTGTTTACAGTATATGAACAGTAATAACCAAAAGTATAAGGTCTGGACAAGAATGTGCCAGATTCTTTTTTTTTAAAGATTTTATTTATTTATTTGATAGACAGAGATCACAAGTAGGCAGAGAGACAGGCAGAGAGAGAGGAGGAAGCAGGCTCCCCGCCGAGCAGAGAACCCGATGCGGGACTCCATCCCAGGACCCTGGGATCAGGACCTGAGCTGAAGGCAGAGGCTTTAACCCACTGAGCCACCCAGATGCCCCAAGAATGTGCCAGATTCAATGCCTTTTTTCTTCTAGTGTATAACTTTGCAGTTAGCATATTCTCGGGTAAGACAATCTCTTTCACTACTAAGGTCAGTTCTAATTCAATAATAAGGATGAGCATCTTTATATGTCACCTGACAAAAATAGAATCTTCAGCCCATAGTGGCCTAATATCAAGATTCTGGGGTTCTAGAATCCTGTAAAAATATTTCACATACTTTGGAATTTATCATTATGTTCTATGTGGTGAATTTTTGTTAATAGGTAGACAGAGTGAAAGGATGAAATAGGTCAAAAAAGGAAAGTTCCATGAGTGACAGTAAAAGGATTTTAAATTAGGATTTGATAATTTTATTAATTTTGTAAATGGGAAAGTAAGTGCTTACGTCTTAATACATTCACTCAAAATTATCTAATGATATCCCTAGCTGCTGCAGAGTGAGTGATGGAGTCTCCTTTTTGTGGGTAAGCATGAAAGTCATTAATTTTAATGAGAGTAATGTGTGTGTGTGTGTGTGTGTGTGTTTTAATGTGGAGATCGTTGGAGTGAGCACCTTAAAAACTTGTACTGGCCTGAGCTGAACGATGAAACCATTATCTTCCAGGTCAACAATGCACACTAATAAGGAGGTCTCTGTGTAGAGTGGTTACCAAGAAGTTATTAAGTCACTAAGTAAATCCCCAATTTACAAATAGGTGGTGTTGACACTAAGCAGCAGGTCAACTGTCACCATCTTTGATATTTCAAAGATGATCATTATTCCCAAAAGGAAAGGCATTCTTCACTTTATACGGCAGGCAGAGGGAAAAATTATTTTGTATGGCTGATAAATACAGCATAAAATCATATTGTCCTCTGATGAGGAAATAGCATACTGTATGGTCGTTGTCCTTTTGGGCTTCTTCCTACATAGTGGTACTCAGTCTTTTTTGTAAAGCCTCTAGCTCTTTTGAGTCCAAATACCTGGACTGAGGCCTGGAAAATGTGCATTTTAACCAGAACTTCACAGGGTTTGGATGCAAGTTTCCAAGGTTTCATACTCTGAACAACACTTCCAGCTGTGCTGGAATTTGGGGGGGGGGGTTATTTATTTATTTTAGAGAGAGAGCACAATAGTAGGGGCAGAGTGAGGGGAAGAGAGAACCACAAGCTGACTCCATGCCGAGTGTGAAGCCTGACAAGGGGCTTGTTCCCAAGACTCAGAGATCACTACCTGAGTTGAAACCAAGAGTCAGACAGTCAAGCAACTGCACCACCCAGGCGCCCCCAGAAATATATTTTTTAAATACAATGCTTCAGTATAAAAATTGACAACAAACCCTTGTCTTAGAAGCTATACATTGGAGGTCTGCAGATCAAGATATGATTAGACAGAAATATATATGTGTATATTTCTGTCAGTCTTTAAGAAAAGAAATTTCGTAGCAAACAACAGATTGAAAGCTGCTCTTAAAATATTATTCCAACATGGCTTGTCCAGGTTAATGATGGAATACACTGTATCTATTCACTAGCCTCAGCTCAGAGATGATTCAATTTAGAGTAGTGTGAATTGTTTCTTTTCCTTTAACTTACTATTACCATTGCTTACTAGTATTCAAGTCCATTTCTTAAAGAAGTATATTGTTTTCTTACTTTAAAACACTAAAGTTTGAGCTTTCCAAAGCTTGGGCCTAACTTAATTGTCTGTGTATTCCTCAGGAGTAACCTCCAGCCAGGCACATGGTAGTTGCACCTAAAGGTTGGATATGGCTGGGTGAATCTACATTATGAGTATACTTGTTGGTAGCTCTAGTTTCTATGAGCTATTTTCTTTATTATTATTGAATATTATCTGTACAGGATGCAGAAATCAAAGTTGTAGTTAATGATTAGAAAACAAAGATTAAAGTAAAAGACAACTTTGTCTAGCATGCTAGTAATTCATATTCTTCTAGACAGTTATTCATGGAAACAAATTACAGACAACTATATGTAGAAACTGTAGCATTTTATATTACCTACCATGTGAGGGACAAAGATTATGGATCCAGAGTCTAGAAGAGTGACAAGCACAAAGTAGGTTATCAGTAAATATTTGTAGAATGATTGAATGAGTGAGTGCATGAATGAATGAATTTAAACATGGTGGTGATTCCAGATCTCCAGGAACTTCCATGCTAATGAGGACACAATTATCGCCACCAGGGCCAGTTGGGCCAATTAGAAAAAAGTGTACCTTTTGGGTTAGATAAGTTAGAAAATGCAACCTCTCTGGGGAGGTAAATTGTAAAACATGCTTCTTCTTTTTTTTTTTTTTTTAAAGATTTTATTTATTTGTCATAGAGAGAGAGCGAGAGAGAGTGAGCACAGGCAGACAGAGTGGCAGGCAGAGGCAGAGGGAGAAGCAGGCTCCCTGCCGAGCAAGGAGCCCGATGCGGGACTCAATCCCAGGACGCTGGGATCATGACCTGAGCCGAAGGCAGCTGCCCAACCAACTGAGCCACCCAGGCGTCCCAAACATGCTTCTTCTTATTGAACTAATTATATCCAGTCCCATGCCAAGGAGCATTGGCTAGGGCTGCATCGGAACATCCACTTACTTGTCATAGGATCCCTCCCATACAGGGCACAACCTCTACAGCTGTATGTGGCAGTCCTTGTTTGTGAAAACAAGTGATGCTGATATTCTGTGATGACGACAGTTAGTAAAGTGTGTCTCAGAGGGAAAGGGGGAAGCTCAGATGAAGAGCTCTCCATAGGGGCCAAGAAATCAGTAAAGGGGCAGAGGCAGAGCTGACATCTGAAAGTTGTTGCAGAGGATGGGGGGAAACTAGGCAATCCCAGGTCACAGGAAAGGGCATTTTAGGCACAGAGGCTCGGCATGCACTGACACAGCGGGGCTGTTCAGGGCACTCTTGTAGAATGGTACAATTCTACTCTTGTAGAATGAGTGGGTGAGGACAGATAGGTCCAGTGAATTGTAAGCTGATGTTACAGGAAGTGGAAGAAAGCATACAACCAAGAGTTCGGTACAATCCGATACCAATAACAGACTATAAATCAACTCCTACTGAGCAGTTTTAGATGCCAAGAACTATTCTAAGTCCTCTATATACACCAGCTAATTCACTCCTCTCCACAACCCCGTGAAAGAGGTATGGTGGACAGTACCCAAAACCTAGGCACTTTCTGTGCATCAGAATTTTTGGATTTCTATATCAGAATTTCTATAATCAGAATTGTTGTTATCTTTAAAGCAATATACTCAGAAGGTAAAACATTGAGAGGCCTGTAAGTTGGCTCCACTGAGTGAAGAAACTTCCTTGGTCCTTGTGACAGCCTAGGTGAAGAATTCTTTGTTACAAAACACAGTTGCAGGTGCATAAGGCTTTCTAAGGAACCCAGGCACTCAGCATCAGAATCATCAGAGAAGATGTTTTGTACAGATTCCCAATGGATCTATGGTAAGGAAGAGAAATCTGTTTTTTTTGTTGTTTATTAACTCCACTGATAATTCTGAGAACCAGCTGTATTTGAAAGCCATAACTTTAAAATACTATAATTCAGTACTATGAACATGCCCTCTATTTGGTTTTTTGTTTTTTTTCCATCTGCTTTCCCTCCATAATACCCACCACCTGGCTCCCCCAACCTCCCACCCCCTGCCCCTTCAAAACCCTCAGGTTGTTTTTCAGAGTCCATAGTCTCTCATGGTTCATCTCCCCCCACAATTTCCCTCAACTCCCTTCTCCTCTCCATCTCCCCATGTCCTCCGTGTTATTTGTTATGCTCCGCAAATAAGTGAAACCATATGATAATTGACTCTCTCTGCTTGACTTATTTCACTCAGCATAATCTCTTCCAGTCCCATCCATGTTGCTACAAAAGTTGGGTATCCATCCTTTCTGATGGAGGCATAATACTCCATAGTGTATATGCCCTCTATTTGTATTTAGATGAGCAAGCCAATTAAATTGATTTCAAGTTGAAGTAACTCTTGGCATTTTACCAGAGGGCTCATAAGGTTTGGTGAAATAAAAACATAAACACAGGGTAAATAATATATAAAAATTCAATAGCTCATGTTTAGGACACTAATATCTGGATATAACTTGGAGTTATTTGGGAACTATAATATAGGTTGATAGATAAATAGAGATATTGGAGTTCTTCCACATAGTATTAGCAGAGGTTATATTTCTTTTGAGTATTTCCAGAGAGCATAAATATAAATAATAATATATTTTGATCTTTGCAAGAACCTTTTAAGATGTAAAAAGAAGGCATTGTTAGTTTCATTTTAGAGATGAGAAAATAAAAGCTCTCAGAATTTATATGACAGTCTCTAAGTACAGCTCTCAGAAATTCAAATGTGAAATCCCTACACTCTCCACCCCTTCAACATAGTACCTTCTTTGCAGAAGGAGAAAGAGAAGTTCAAGAAGATGAATAAGAGGAGAGGGGGGAGGAGCAGGAAGAAGAAAGAGAAGAATCCTTTAATCTTCTTTTTTTCCCCCCAATGTGGAAAAAAGCACTAATTGTCTAAGAGACATTAGTGAATGTGCCAAAATTCAAAAGATGAAGAAACGTAGGTCCTTAGCACAACTGAGAGCTGAATGAATGATGTACAACTAAATGTCCAGAATGTCTTGTTCAAACCATTGGTTTGCAGGTGACTGAATTGATATGCTTATCTTGAACTTAGCAAAACTTTTAAAAGGTTATGTGTTTACTCAACAAAAGATAGTGACAAGTTGTGGTTCCAAGTACAATATAATAAAGAGGGAGTAACTGTTTCACCTGACTGTGAAAAGCAGAAGGCTCATTGAAGGCACTGCACACATGTGAGTAAAATAGCTTTCTCAGCCCACAGAGAACAGAATTGGTACAGAGAGATGTGTAGACATAGTCTTGCTTCATAAAGAATAGGGGTTATCTTGAGCTGAATCTCAAAAATTAGGTCAGGCCATGTTAACTGAAAAGGAGAAAGATTGCTTAACTGTGTAACAAAGAAGTAATTGCAAGTGAGAGAGAGGTGGGTGCGTTTGAGCAACCTGAAAAGGGATAACTAATTGTTGCCTTCCAAAGAATCCTATATAACTTCTTACACTCATTCTGTAAACTTTGGATATTTACCACATACATGTGATGTGTACAGCACTAGTCTGTGTAGGTCTCAGAAAAGCAGGAGGCAAAATTCAAACATACTAGTAATAGCACCTGTGATAAATGAATGGGTAGGACTTGTTCCCACATATCAGACAAAGGAATTGCAATGTGGCACCTAATATAATCAATGCAACTCTTGGAGAGGGCACCAAATGCATTAACAGCAGCTTTCATTTCTCAACAGCTAGATGTAAAATGGACTACGTCAGGAAGAAACATCTGGGGATCCTTGGAAAACAAAATGTTGAATGAAGGTGAGTCAGGAGATTTGTAGCAAAGGGAGAAACCCATGACATGGAAGGGGCTTTGTGGATCCAGATTTGTACTCCAAGTGTTTCTGGCCTGAGGAAGTATTGGGATGTGCTCCTGGGACAAAAGTTTCTTCCATTCCATTGTTAATGCATTGCTGGTAATAAGGACAGTCACTGGGGAAAGTACTAGGATAATGTGGAGGCAGTGTATGGATAAGACAAAGAAAGACATATTCTTTCATTCATTCTAGCATTTCCAGAGACACATCTAAGAGAACATCCTCAAAACTTGAGTTTTGGATTTATGGTCTAAAGGGATCAGAGGATTTCACTCAAGAACTCAGAGTACATCTAATGATCTGAGCAGTGGTTTAATGTATAGTGGGAGAGGCTGTATGGTTCATTAAAAGTATATACTTAGGAGACAGAGGGACAAGCCCAGATTTCATTCCTGGGTTTGTCCCTTATTGTCCCTGTTTTCTTCTCTACAAAATAATAATGGGGGGGGGTGCCTGGGTGCTACCATTGTTTATGTGTCTGTCTCTTAGTTTTGGCTCAGGTCATGATCTCAGGGTTGTAGGCTTGAGCCCCATGTTGGGCCCCACCCTCAGTATGAGTCTGCTTGAGATTTTCTCTCCCTCTCCCTCTGACCTCCACCCGACCACTTGTGCTCTCTCTCTCTCTAAAATAAATCAATCAATCTTTAAGAAAAAATGAGAATGATGACTGTGACTCTCACATACTGCTGATGTGAGGATGAAATGTCATACTGGTGAAGTTCGAGGTAACATGAATGGTACATAAGTGTTTCATGAATGTTAATTCTTCTCCTGCTGTTGTTCTAGATTTTTCTTTCCCACTTTCTTTTCCTCCTCTTTTTCTCCTCCACCTCCATCTCCAAAACTCATTGGAAACAATCCATCATAAAAGTTGCTATTATGGAAAAGGAGAAATGAATAATGCACAGAGAGTTCAGGAAGAGTCCAAATATTAGCAGGCCAGGGTAGGGGGAAGAGAAGAAGAGGGAAGAGAGTTTGCTCTAAGTCTTCTTCTCTATAATTATTCCATATAGCAAAACTTACTTGTTCTTCATTCCACAAATACTTATTGAGATACTTCTATGTTCAGAATCTGTGATAAAGCCTTAACTTATGATGATGAATTTGTTGCATTTGTTCTTATGGAGTAATTGGGAAGACAGCTAAGGAGTTAGACCATTCAGTACATTAGGAGGAACGTATGAGTTACAATGTGGTATGTATGATGAAGGAAGGCATGTGATCAGTTACTGGGCTTTCTAGAAAGAATGTGGCAATCCATATGGCATTAGAGAACTGGTGGCTTTAAGCCAAATAAATGAGCAGGTGGCAAGGAATGGATTGGATTTTGGATGACTAATGTTGCAGAGTTCAACAGACCAGAGAACACGAGTTGCTTTCACAGGAAGGAAGAAGTTTGTATGATTCGTAAGTGAAGGGGCACCTGGGCGGCTCAGTTGGTTAAATGTCTGCCTTCATCTCAGGTCATGATCTCAAGGTCCTGGGATTGAGCCCCACATCAGGAATGTGGAATGCTTAGTAGGGAGTCTGCTTCTCCCTCTCCTTCTTCCCACTGCTCCTGCTAAGTCTTGCTCACACACTCTCTCTCTCTCAAATTAAAAAAAAAAAAAAAAAAAAAAAGTCAAGTGGAGCACAAGGAATTGTGAGTGATTGCAAAATAAGGCAATGGACATCACAGGAGGGCCTTCTAGAACATCTCAGTAAACTTGGGGTTTACACTGACAGCTATAGAATAGACCAAGAAGGTCCTAATTAGAGATATAAAAGAGTCAGATCACTTCATACATTAGCTAGATCGTTGGTACTCTGTGAAGAAGGGAGAGCTAGGCAGGAAATGTTTGGGAGATGATGATGGTGATGATGATGATTCAGTTATTTAGAATGTCCCACCCCTAGAAGGAGGTGGTAGTTAAGATAAAGAGAAGTGTGTGGATTCAAGAGAAATTCAGTGGACAGTCACTAGTATGCAAAATGTGTTGACAAGTACTCAGTCAGTTCGGTGTCTGCCTTCAGCCCAGGTCATGATCCCAGGGTTCTGAGATCAAGTCCCGCATTGGACTCTCTGCTCAGCAGGGACCCTCTTCTCCTTCTCCCTCTGATGCTCCCCTGCTTGTGCTCTCTCTCTGTCAAATAAATAAATAAAATATTTTTTAAAAATGTATTGACTATAGATTTTGAAAGGAAGGAAGAACTACAGGTGACATAAAATAGATGCATGTGTTTCCAAGACAGATGTAGGGAGAAAAGAACCAAGGGATCATCTTTCGCTGGGGAGCTATGAGTAAAAACAATTGTTAAAATTAGAGTATAACAGAATGAATCCATTTTCAGCATATGTGGTCTAATAATGGAAGAGACCTTTATAAAATAATAATAATTGTCCCAGAATATCTAGACTATCATGAATAGTCTAGATATTTTGAGACTTAGGCATAGAGCTTGATATTCTTCCCCTTTCTCATTTATTATTCCATGTTTCTGCCAGAAGTCTGGTGTATATCAAACTTTTTTCCCTAGAATATATAAAACTTACATGAAAGTTTTAACCTAACTTGTCATTTCTTAACCAGATTGGCAATGGTCTCAATATTTCCAATAGACTTTGAAAATATCTAGAAATTTCCCCAAATTAGAGCTCTAGATAATCAATCTTGCACACTCTTAATTTAATTCAATGGAGTTCTGAGTGAAAACCAATTCCTAAAATAATTTGCAATGCTAGGATCTTTGACCTTAACTTTGAAACTACAAATATAGCTTCTTTCTTATTTATTTGCGAACACTATCAAAATTTCTCTGAAAGTAGAATTTTGGGTTTTTGGAAATGCTTCGTTCAGGTCTTTTACTATGTTTATTTAAATGTGGCTGGATAATACTTCTTTTGATTTCAGGCACAAATAACTCTGATCTTGCACTCTCCGTGGCCCATAAAACTTCTGAACACAGAATAAACAAAACAGTCATTCATCAAGCTACCTAGGGAAGAGGGAGAAATTGCCAAATTACTTCTCCAGTCTGTGTTAATGCTGACTGTCCAAACTATGAACTTCTAACTATGTTGCTATTTTTGCACTAAGAGGTCATTTTTATATAATGACCTCTAGCTGTTTGAAGAATAAATCTTAACTCATGGACTTCGTAGAGGGTAGAGAAAAGAAAAATTAATGCCAGTAGCATTGGCTAAAATGAGTACATGCTTTTCTCTAACAGATGTGCTACTCTGCTTATTTGAATAAGGCCCTTGAGCTTATTCCCCAACTTATACTGGGGACATAATTATAATGACTTGCTTTCTGTGTCCGCTGGACTGGGCCCCTGGGTGCTCATATAATTTCATCAAACATTACTCTGGGAAGACTGGTGGTGTGTTTTTAGATGAAATTAACAGTTGAATCAATAGGCTGAGTAAAGCAGATTGCTGACCTGCATATGGGTGAGTCTCATCAAATCAGTTGAAAGAATAAAAGGGTTGTTTCTCCCAAATGAGTAGAAGGAAAATCCTCCTGCCTTTGAGATTGAACAATGTTTCTTTTTCCTATACTTGGACTTAAACCAAAACATTGGATTTTCCTGGGTCTGGAGTCTGCTGCCCTTCAGACTAAAATATACACCTTTGGTTCTCCTGCTT
Source organism: Mellivora capensis (assembly GCA_004024625.1). Classification (NCBI taxonomy): domain Eukaryota; kingdom Metazoa; phylum Chordata; class Mammalia; order Carnivora; family Mustelidae; genus Mellivora; species Mellivora capensis. The sequence continues at coordinate 8,608 of PISX010015092.1, read as the reverse complement.
CTTAGCCCTTTATACAGTATCAACTCTCTTGAGTCTCCAACTTGTCAAATGTAGCTCCTGGGATATCTTAAATATCTTCTTAAATATCTTTATATGTTATAAATGTCTTTATATATAAATATATGTATATGCATGCATACCTATGGATTCTGTTTATCTGGAAATCCCTAACTAATGCATTATTATACAGGTACTATCCAAACATCCATTTCTTTAATTCTTAAAAACAGCAGTAAGGTATGTAATATTTTCCAAATGTATAGATAAGAAATCTGAAATTTAGAGTTTAAGTGATTTACCTTGAGACCCATTTGAACATCAAATGATCATATACTGTTTATAGAGAAGAATTAGATTAGGTAACCCCCCCTCACACACACACACACACACACATACACACACAAACTCACTCCAATTCACTAGGGCTGGTGAATGTGCCAAGCTGGTCTCTAATAGGCAAGTGCATTTAATAGACCCTCCATAATTACTGGCCAGTAATATGAAGAATAATTACGAAATACTGGTTTTAATACTCCCTTAGAAAAATTGGTAAAATTGATTAGTATTCCTTCACTATAGATAGCCAGATAGATAGATGATATAGGTTATATAGATAAATCAAGATAAATCAAGTTGTTTCCCTCTCCTTATAAAAAACCTCATGTATGCAGGCTTTGGGTATATCATCTTATTACAGCTCCAGAAGAAACTCTTCGCTTATACATTCATTTTATTCAGTCAACAAACAACAGTTGGGCCTACTTCCATGTTGTAAACATTTTACTAGGAACTGGGACACAGCAGGTGGTATGTAGGTGAATGTTTAACCATCATTTCCCCTGGGGGGAAAGGTGTGTGTGTGTGTGTGTGTGTGTGTGTGTGTGTGTGTGTGTGTATGCAGCTTTCTCACATTTCTGGAGGCTGGGAAGGTGAAGTCAATGTGCTGGCAGATTTGATGTCTAGTGAGGTTATCCTTCCTGGTTTGCAGAAGTCTGTCTTCTTCTTGTATCCTTACATGGTAAAGAGAAGACAGTGACAATAATAAGCTTTCTGTCTCTTCCCATAAGGGCACTAATCCCAGTGATGAACGCTCCACCCTCTGGCCTAATTTCCTCCTAAAACCTCCATAATACCATCACATTTCAACATATACATTTTGAGAGGACACAGACTTTCAGCCTATTACACCACAATGATGTAAAGGATTGAGCTCTAGTGCCAAATTCAAAATAGAAACTCCTGTTTCCAGGTCTAGTATTATTTTTAAGACATTAAGTTTACCTTACAAAAGTGCTTTCACTTTTCCCTTTACTTCCCTCTATCTTAAAAATTAGACTCATACATCCATAGCAAAATTAAGTTAGTTTGTATCCTCAAAAACTTTTCAAGTGAACTAGAGTGAGTTTATTTGGTGAAATGGCCACAGATAACTTATTTTTCCACATTTGGTTGGGAGAATCTTTGGCCATCTCTGAAAATTCATTTCCTACTGCCATTCACCCTGGAACTCATTATCCAGAGTTGCTTATGTGAGAATCAGCTCAATGGCAAGTTAGTACATGCCTTCGAAGAGGCTGGTCTCCTAGCTCAAACTGGGTTATATATTTTATTATTTTTTAAAGATTTTATTTATTTATTTGACAGAGATCAAAAGTAGGCAGAGAGGCAGGCAGAGAGAAAGAGAGGGAAGCAGGCTCCCCGCTGAGTAGAGCGCTCCATGCGGGACTCGATCCCAGGACCCTGAGATCATGACCTGAACCGAAGGCAGCAGCTTAACCCACTGAGCCACCCAGGCGCTGGGTTATATATTTTAAACTGCTCTGTATTTTCTTTGATGACACTGTCATTCTCACAGATCCCCTACAGCTGCTCTAGTAGATGATGATTTAACACTGAGGTAGCACACAGGTCCGTCAAAGTGAAATGCTCACTTTGTATAGTCTATATTTTATACCATCTCATCCCAAATACGTTCCCAAATGGGATGAAGATCTACTCATGTGATTTGGGGGGTGGGGAGGGGGGAGAAACAAGTAATATGAGATTGGAGTTCCAACTTGCCGTTCCCAAATCTGAGATCCTCTTTTCTTTCCTGCATTTATGCTTCCGTCTTTTTTGCATCTACAGCAGGTAAATACTTGCCATAAGTATATATTGGGGATTTTGAACACTGCAAATTACAGAACAAATGTAAGAATAATGTAAAACAAAGTATTACCTTCAGTGAGATGTCATTATAAGGAACTAACGTTTCAACCAGAAGTGGACATGGTAAAATGATTCCATAGCTAGGCTGTCCTGTCTCCTAGTTCCCTAACATTGTGTGCAGCTATTAACAACAGAGGTCAAAGTCATGTTAGTGCTATAGAACTAGTGACCATAGTTTCTAACATTTATTGTTTGTCATTACATTACCACTATTTATTACTAAGCAATTTATACAATCTCTCAAAGCCTTAGTTCCTCATCTATAAAATGGGAATAATATTAGTACCCACTTGGGGTGCCAGGGTGGCTCAGTTAGTTAAGCATCTGACTTCGTCTCAGGTAATGATCCCAGGGTCCTGGGATGGAGCCCCATGTTGGGCTCCCTGCTCAGGGGGGAGTCTGCTTCTCCCTCTGCCCCTCCTCTTTTTCTCTCTCTCAAATAAATAAATAAATAAATAAAATCTTAAAAAAAAAAAAGTAGTACCCACTACATGGGGCTGACTTGATGGCTTAATTAGTTAATACATGTAATAGTTAAAACTGTTTCAGCACATATGAGGTGTTCAATAAATGGTAATTAAGAGAATGAAACAGGATCTCTGCTAAGAAGTTTGTCTAAAATATCTTATGTTATCACAGTGACTTTGAGTGTGTATTCCATTGTTATTGTTGTCGTTTAACTGAATTGTTAAAAATCAGAGTGACCGGGGTGTCTGGGTGGCTCAGTGGGTTAAAGCCTCTGCCTTTGCCTCAGGTCATGATCCCAGGGTGCTGGGATCGAGCCCTGCGTCTGGCTCTCTGCTTAGCGGGGAGCCTGCTTCCTCCTCTCTCTCTCTCTGCCTGCCTCTCCACCTACTTGTAATCTCTGTCTGTCAAATAAATAAATAAAATCTTTTTTTAAAAAAATCGGAGTGACGAAGTGGAAAAATTGGGGTTCAAACCCAAATCTATCCGACCACAGAGCTGGAGATCTAAACTCTTGAATGCTTCTGGCTGCATGGGCCACAATAGTTATTGTCTTTGGCTCTAAGTCCACAAGATGCAAGAATAATTATTGGAAGCAAAGATGATGGATTCCTGTTGATTGCTTTATGCAACATCATTAGTGCTTTGGGGATACCTGACTAGAAAGCTGTGGGCCAATAAAATGAAGAAACACATTTTTAGGTTCACTGTCCCCGAGATGAATGCCTCTGAAGCTGACCAGTTGTTAATTTAAAGATCTGCTTGGCAAAAGGAGCTCTGAGACAAGTCATATTATTTAGAATAAGCATCATGCCAGAGGGCATATTTCTGCATGAATTCTCTCAATGGCTAGAGTCTGTAGTCCTCATTCCGCTTTTCATGCTCTTGCAGAACGAGAGCTTATTTTTATAGTTATACAGTATGTTGCTTTCTCCCATGGCTGGTAAAAAACATGATTTCAATTGTTGGCTTTGTAAGCTATAATCATGTAATTGGAAACAGCTGTGCACACAAGAAATATAATTCAAAGCAGTTTAATTAATATGTCTTCATTGACAAATTCCACTCATAATACTGATATTATTGTATGATTCTGTAATCAAAAAGGGAATTTCTGAACCCCTGACTTTTTCCCAAATTATCTGTTCAACTTCTACTTTCTTTAAAAAAAAAACAAAACCTGAAAAAAGATATTTTGAGGATGACTTCATCTGAGCTCTCAGCTATCTTCCCAGCCCACGTTTGTTTCAATCTCCTCTCCTCAGAGCTACAGGCAATACAATCCAGCTTCAAAGTTTGGTTTAATTGTATTGTGGATACTGTTGTATGTACCAGCTCTCCCCCTCAAGTTGGAGGCATTCAATCTTTTTTTTTTTTAATTTTTTCCTGTGTTCCAAGATTCATTGTTTATGCACCACACCCAATGCTCCATGCAATACGTGCCCTCCTTAATACCCACCACCAGGCTCACCCATCCCCCCACTCCCCTTTCTAAAACCCTCAGTTTCTTTCTCAGAGTCCACAGTCTCTCATGCTTCGTCTCCCCCTCAGATTTCTCCCAATTCACTTTTCCTTTCTTTTTCCCAATGTCCTCCATGTTACTTCTTATGCTCCACAAGTAAGTGAAACCATATGATAATTGACTCTCTCTGTTTGACTTGTTTCACTCAGCATAATCCCCAGTCCCATCCATGTTGATAAAAAAGTTGGGTATTCATCCTTTTTGATGACCGAGTAATATTCCATGGCATATATGGACCATATTTTCTTTATCCATTCATCTGTTGAAGAGCATCTTGGCTCCTTCCATAGTTTGGCTGCTGTGGACATTGCTTCTATGAACATTGGAGTACATATGGCCTTTCTTTTCACTACATCTGTATCTTTGGGGTAAATACTCAGTAGTGCAATTGCAGGGTCATAGGGTAGCTCTATTTTTGATTTCTCAAGGAATCTCCACACTGTTTTCCTAAGTGGCTGCACCAACTTGCATCCTGACCAAGAGTGTAAGAGGGTTCCCCTTTCTCCACATCCTCTCCAAAACTTGTTGTTTCTTGTCTTGTTAATTTTGGCCATTCTAACTGGTGTAAGGTGGTATCTCAATGTGGTTTTGATTTAAATCTCCATGATGGCTATTTTTCATGTGTCTGTTAGCCATTTGTATGTCTCTTTGGAGAAGTGTCTGTTCATGTCTTCTGCCCATTTTTTTGATGTGATTATCTGTTTTTTGAGTGTTGAGTTTGAGGAGTTCTTTATAGAGATCAGCTTCATAAAATCTATATAGGAAAACCCCACAATGAATATCATTCTCAGTGGGGAAAAGCTGACAGCCTTCCCTTTGAGATCAGGAACACGACAAGGATGCCCACTCTCGCCATAGTTATTAAACATTGTACTAGAAGTCTTAGCAACAGCAATCAGACAACAAAAGGAAATAGAAGGTATTCAAATTGGCAAAGAAGAAGTCAAACTCTCTTTGCAGATGACATGATACTTTATGTGGAAAACCCAAAAGACTCCACCCCCAAACTACTAGAACTCATACAGCAATTCAATAATGTGGCAGGATACAAAATCAATGCACAGAAATCAGTTGCTTGGGGTGCCTGGGTGGCTCAGTGGGTTAAAGCCTCTGCCTTCGGCTCAGGTCATGATCCCAGCATCCTGGGATTGAGTCCCCATATCAGGCTCTCTGCTTGGTGGGAAGCCTGCTTCCCCCTCTCTCTGCCTGCCTCGCTGTCTACTTGTGATGATCTCTGTCTGTCAAAAAAAATGAATAAAATCTTAAAAAAAAAAAGAAATCAGTTGCTTTCTTATACACTAACAATGAAAATATGAAAAGGGAAATTAGAGACTTGATTCCATTTATTATAGCACCAAGAAGCATAAGATACCTTGGAATAAACCTAACCAAAGAGGTAAGGGATCTGTACTCTAGAAACTACAGAACACTCATGAAAGAAATTGAAGAAGACAAAAAAGATGGAAAAGCATTCCATGCTCATGGATCAGAAGAATAAACATTGTTAAAATGTCTATACTGCCCAGAGCAATCTGTACTTTCAACACCATCCCAATCAAAATTCCACTGACATTTTTCAAAGTGCTAGAACAAACAATCCTAAAATTTGTATGGAACCAGAGGAGGCATTCATTCTTGTTTTGTTGGTGCCTACCTTAAAATTGCCCTCTGCTGAAGGAAATTGCCTTTGATGGGTAGATTGTATCCAAAGACTAGTCAGTGGTCAGGGGTATAAAGGCCCTTCCTGCTTGCCCTGAGGTGGGCCAGCTTGGATGAGCCATGTCAGCTTAGGTGATAGAGACATTTGTTATAACCGTCCTACAGCTAAATGCAGCCTCTTCCCAACCCCGCTCCAGTCAGTGCCCCACAGATGAACATTCAGATGTATCTACACTTCTGAATGAACATCCTGCTAGAAAACTCCACCTCAACACTCATTTCTTGGGGAACCCAAGCTAAGATAGGTTTTGTACCTATTTTTACTTTATGTTATCCCTCTTGCCCAAAAATGTTAATTACATTTCCATTTCTAGGAGTCCCCAATGCTGGTCTGTTCTTCATTTATAGTTTCTTGATGCTAGCTTAAAATCTGCCTTTTGATTCTCTCGAATTCTTATTAACCCAAACTAGTAAATGTTGTTTGAGTTAGAAAACCCCTATTCTGCCTCCAACCTATTAGTTTGTGGATGTCCTTTTACTTTAATGAAGAATTTTCTTCCATCTGCATTTTAACACACACATGCGTGCACACACACACACACACACACACACACACAGTGTTCAATGAGGTAGGGATTCAAACAAGATTCATTGAATAAATCTTATTGTCCGAAACTTTGAATAAAATTAATTTTAGCAGATAAAAATTTAGTTATTGGTAAATAAAACAGTGACAAAACAAGCAGCTATCTTTCATTAAGCACGTCTTTGTGTTGTGGTAACTGATTCACAGGTACTAATTAATTTTAATCCTCATACCTACCCCAAGAAGTATGCACCATTACCCAGTTTATACACAAAGCGTATTTAGAGAGATGTCCTTAACTGCCATAGTTCACCAGAAGAAAAAGACTATTCAGGATATTTTAACTTTCTTAAAAATAGAGATAACTTAGACTTGGTAGCAACAGATTTCTTTTGTAAAACATTTGTTTCAAAATGCTGTTGGACTATTTTAAATTCTATAAAGCAACATGATTAGCATATACTTCTCTGCAAAAAGTTCACAATATTGAAAACATATGCTTCTAAACGAACATTTATGAAGTAAGCCTTTATATTTTTGATCTTTTACAATGAAAATATTTTTAATGGATGACAATATATCTACATGATAAACTTTGTCATTAGCTAATACTACAGTTCAAATTCAATTATGATTTCTAATCAGCTTTCCAAAGTTAGGATATTTATTTGAATACTTGGGAGATTACTATCCTGAAACCCTTGACAACCCCAGTTTTCAATTATAATAGTCTCACATAAAGGAAACTTTATTTTACTTTTAAAAAATGACATAGAATTTTTGTATATCATTCCTTCTGGTTTTAGTGCAACCACATATTAATCTTCATATTCCCAGCCCTAGTAGACTACTATGAGCATACTGGCTTTAGGCTGGATTTATAAAAATGGTGAGAAAATTTAATGAAAACACATTTATTATCAGTTCTTAAGAGTCAAGGAAAAAGAGGCATCAGAGTGAATGCAAATCAGAATTCCTCATGCTAATATTTTAACTGTGGCAGCTTTTCAGTTCAAGAAAATTTTATTCACCTCCAGAGATAACATTTTATTCGGTATTGCCTTGAGTGGTCTGATTTAGATATTATGATCGACATCTCATCTAGTCACTGACAAGAGTGGCAGAAAGTCACATCTCAGGTGCCTTCCAATGATGACAAAATTAGTTAATACCACTGCATTCTGTATTACTTCAATGCATTTAAAGATGTTTCCAATCTACACTTTGATGGTGCATAGCCAGGGCAATCACATATTGAGAATTTCTTGGTATAGTTCTCATTTCAAATATTGTTCCCCTTTGTCCTTGTATTAGTGAATCCATGTGTTTCAGTTTTTGATTAAGTAAACCCCAGCAGTTATGTATGGTCCATACTTAACCTGAATCCTAAAACAGAATTTAAAAGGAAATCAAGAAAAGGAAAAGGTTTCTTCTAAAAATGAGTGTGGAAAACTTGCCTAAGAACCCGGTCTATAGGCATGCTCCTGTTGCATCCATCTGTTGGATGGATGGTCATAAGCTTATATGTGAAATAACATTCATCATTGACAGAGGTGGGGAATAATTTATAAGGCTAACTGCCCATTCCATATTTCCAAAGATGTGTGCTCTAAAGAACGTGGGGCAAAGGTGGATTTCCACAGGCTAAAATGTGTATGTATTTACCCAAAAGCATTAAGAATGCAATAAGAAGGGTGCCTAGGTGGTTCCATGGGTTAAGCGTCTGCCTTCAGTTTGGTCATGATCTAGGGATCCTGGGTTGGAACATGTCACGTCAGACTTCCTGCTCAGTGGGGAATTTGCTTTCCTCTCTTCCTCTGTCCCTCCCCCACTTGTGCTCTCTCTCTCAAATAAAAACTTTTTAAAAAGAAGTATAAAGAATTGTAAGATGAATTTTAATGCTTCTGCTCAAACACAGGCATGTGTGTATAGGCTAACAGAAATGGTGAACACAAGCAATATTTCTAATTGAAAAATTATTATCTCATAATACATACTATCTTAAATAAGTGTGTGTCCACAATTTGAGGTACATGTGAATGAAGTTATTATTTATCTCCAGATAGTATTTCTATCTTTGTAATATATATTAGATTTCAAAGCATCAAACAATCATTGAGACCAGATGCGTCAAGGTTTAGATGCTGAATTAGACTTGCACATTTTTT
>PISX010015091.1:12410-50891 GCA_004024625.1 Mellivora capensis | reverse complement strand
CAAAACAAAACCCTCTTGGCTTCTCATAACCCCCAAGTTTCCTTGTGAATATTCCTACTGCCACAGAGAAATTGTCAGCAAGGAACACTGGTGATAGAAGTGGGAGACAGTATCTAGATTTCAGCATTCTTCTGTGAGAATGTGCTTTTCTTCTTTCTTATCCTCATGCTCTCTGCTTTGGGGGCTCTCTTGGTTTTCTTAAAGGCAGTCATGTCTGAAATGACCTGTGTTAATGCTAAGTAAATAGGCCAGTGTTATTCATTTCCAATGAAGACTAGAGTTTATCTGATACATAGTTTGACACAGAACAGGCACACAATAGCCCCAGCATGAAGCGCAGAGTTTTCTAAGAAGTAAAACAATGAGATAAATCAGATTGCCCCTAAGTCATGTGCTGAAGTAACAATCCAGCCAAAGCAGAATGTTCGGAGGGTCAAGACTGTAATAATGGGAGGGGGCCTGAAGGGACGGAGTGGACACTGTTAGTGCCCCTCCCAGATCCTACGTATTGGCTGGGGCATCAGTCCTCGAGCAGTTATAACTATCAGCTGCTTCTACCTCCCAGCCTCCCCTTCCTAGAACTGGTTTTGGTCAAAGGAAGCTGACTGAGAGACAGCCCACAGCCGATAATTGTCACGGTCATGCATCTATTTTTATTTATTTACCTTTTTATTTTTTTTTAAAGATTTTATCTATTTATTTGACCGAGAGAGAGAGAGAGAGAGAGAGTGCACAAGCAGAAGGGTTGGAGCAGAGGGAGCGGGGGAAGCAGGCTCCTCGCTGAACAGGAAGCCCGATGCGGGACCCGATCCTAGGCCCCTGGGATCATGACCTGAGCCAAAGGCAGATGCTTAACCGACCGAGCCACCCAGGTGCCCCATGGATCTATTTTTAAAAAGGCAAGTCCTTTGCTACGATATGGCATATGGGACCACACTGTGGTGCTACTCATATTCCAGAGGTCCCTGTTCGTTCGATCATGTAAAGGCTGGTCCTCAGCTGAGACCACATTTAGTGTTTACCTGCCTTCCCCACTCATTTTCTCCTAAGAGCACTCTTTCAGGAAACTGCTCACACAAGAATCACCATCTTAGGTTCTGTTTCCAGAAAACCTAATCTAAGACCAGAGCTTCTTGGATGCTGGCAGTGTTCTATTTCCCTTTTTTTTTTTTTCTTTTTCCTCATTTGACAGCTTTAGGAGATATAATTTATGTACCACACAATTCATATACGTAGAGTGTATAATTCAGGATTTTTTAGCATTTTCAGAGGGCTGTGCAGCCACCATCACCATCTCATTTTGAAACATTTTCTTCCCCCCTAAAAGAGACCTGGTACCCATTAGCTGTCACCCCTCATTCCCAAACACCCCTCCCTAAACCAACCCTAAGCAACCACTAATCCACTTTGTATGTCTACTGATATTGTCTATTCGGGACATTCTATGTAAGTGTCATTATAATATGTCATATTTTGTGACTGGCTCCTTCCACAAAGCATAATGGCTACAATAAAAAAAAATGGACAGTGATGTTGTTGTTGACAATAACAACTGTTGTCAAGGTTCATCCATGTTGTAGCACGTACCTGCCCTTCATTTCTTTTTATTGCTGGATAATATTCTATTCTACGCATATACCATATTTTATTTATCCATTCATCTGATAATAGACATTTGGGTTCTTTTCACTTCTTAGTTATTAGACATGATGCTGCTGATGACTACATTTCTCAAGGACGTATGCCTAAGAGTGGAACTGCAGAGTCACATGGTAACTTACTTTAGACTTTTCCAAAGTTTAAACTCAAACTTTTTCCAAAGTGGCTGTACCATTTTACATTCCCACCAGCCCCATATGGGGGCTCCAATTTCCCCACATCCTTACCAATATTTGTCATTATCCACTTTTTAAATTATTATAATAGCCATCCTAGTGGGAGTGAAATAGTATGTCACTGTGGTTTGATGTGCCCTCACCTAATGACTAATGCTGGTAAGCATCTTTTATGTGATTATTGGCCATTTGTATATCTTTTTTGGAGAAATGTCTATATAAATCCTTTGCCCATATTTTAATTGTGCTGTCTTCTTATTATTTAGTTGTAGTGCTCTTTATATATTCTTTACACATAAAGATATATATGTATATCTTTATATATTCTACATATAACTTCCTCATCAGATAAGTGATTCGCAAATATTTTTCACCATTCTGTGGGTTGTCTTTTCACTTTCTTGATATTGTTTAATGTTCTGTTTCTTGACCTGGATGTGGTTACATGAGTGTATTGACTTTGTGATAATTTATAAAACTGTGCACTTTTCTCCCAAATCTTTGCTCAGGTCTGGTCAAGTGAGGGCAGCAGGAGCCTTTCCTTTTCTTTTCCAGAAGAGATTTTTCCAAAATTCAGATTTACAAGGGAAAATTTGGGGTTAGAACTAGTTCTTTGGATACTGTGACTCTTTTTTTAAAAAAATTATTTATTTATTTGAGAGAGACAGAGAGAATGAGAGCATGAGAAGGGAGAGAGGTAAGGCAGAGGGAGAGGAAGAAGCAAACTCCTCGCTGAGCAGGGAGCCAGATGTGAGGCTTGATCTCAGGACCCTGAGATCATGGCCCAAGCAGAAGGCAGGCACTTAACCGACGAGCCACCCAGGTGCCCCCGGATATTGTGACTCTTATATATAGCAATATATTGTGTCCTGTCTTCCGTAAGATCTGTCTGCCTGCACTTTGGAGAACAGCCAGGAGGAAAGCCAAAATGGGAGACCAGGAGGAAAGCCAAAATGGGAGACTAGTGAGCATGCTTTCTCTCCAACTCAGGGTATGTGGAGATGCTCCCTATCTCTGAGACTCTGAGACATAAAATCTCCTCAGGGTGTTGGGTCTTGAGGAAGACCATGCCCGTCACAGACATCCAAATTTGCCTTTGTGATGCACACCCTAACTTACCACCAAGGTCTTTGAACCTTCAAACACTTCAGTGCTGCCGACTTGATGGACTTGTTCCCACACTATCCTTCACTGATCTAGTCTAGTTGTATTCAAACCGTTGTTTAATACTAGACTCCAATAAAACCAAGCTGCTCTGGTTGGAGCTGGGCGATTCAGAGCCCGGTTTGAAAACCACTACAATCTAGTAAATATTAACAGTGAGCATGGCCGTGATCTGTAACGGTACAAAATGACTGTGGATGATCACAAATAGGTAAAAAGACATTGTCTAAAATATTTAGAGGAAAGAGGGACGCCTGGGTGGCTCGGTTGGTTGGACGACTGCCTTCGGCTCAGGTCATGATCCCGGAGACCCGGGATCGAGTCCCGCATCAGGCTCCCAGCTCCACGGGGAGTCTGCTTTTCCCTCTGACCTTCTCCTTGCTCATGCTCTCTCACTGCCTCTCTCTCAAATAAGTAAATAAAATCTTTAAAAATATATATATATTTAGAGGAAAGATGCAGGTGAGAAGGAGTGTTAGTTTAGCAGAAATATCAAGGATGCTGGATCCTAGCCCTCCCTCCGTCTGGGCTGGCTCCAAATCTTTAAGAGCTTCTACTAAACATATCTAGAAGAGTAAAATTACAAACATCCAAAATGTCTAACAACAGGAATTAAAAAATGTTCACTACAGATCTGCATATTAACTATATATTATTTTGAAAATTTACAACAGAAGGTTAAGTAAAAAGGGCAGATATACAAATTTCAAGTGTATTCTTTTTTCTTCCTCTTTTTTTTTCCAAGTGCATTCTGGAGGACTATGTAAAATATGTATATGTAAATAAGAAGACAAAAACAAAATTCACAAAGGAGAACCAGACTGTTTTGTTACTATGGTGATTTATAAGGAGTTTTTAAATTTTTCAATAACATTCCTTTTAATACTATGTTATCTTTTAATTTAAAAAGCCTCTGGGTGGCTCAGTGGGTTAAGCCTCTGCCTTCGGCCCAGGTCATGATCTCAGGGTCCTAGAATCGAGCCGGAGTCCGCCTTGGGCTCTCCTCCTAGCAGGGAGCCTGCTTCCCCTTCTCTCTCAGCCTGCTGCTCTGCCTACTTGTGATTTTTTTCTCTCTGTATCAAATAAATAAATCTTAAAAATAAAATAAAAAGCCTCAAAAAAGCCTTATCTTTAAAGATAAATTATAAGAATAAAAAGATAGAATGTGAGAAAACATATATGATATAAGAACAAGTGTTTTCTGAAGCGTCAAGCAGAAGAACAGGTTTTTTCCCCTCACTGTACTGTTGGGGCTAAGGGCAGGCCATCCCAAGATGGGCCACTTTGGCATGAAGATCATTTTGAGTTAAAAGCAACCAAAACCCAGCAGATTCAGGAAAAGCTCTTAACCTCCTTCTCAACTGTCGGCTCGGACCAAGAAAACAGCTCTGCACAGAGGAGACTCCCGTTCACCTAGGGAACTCATCTGCATAATAGGGCAACCTTTGTTTTCCAAACATCTCCTTTCACCTTCCTGCCAATAGTCTTTCTCCCCTTACAATCTCCAATCTCTTACCCCTCTCTTTGGCCCAGATAAGCCTCTCCGTCGCCTCAGTGTCTTTAGAATTTCATTTCTGTGTGGATTCCCCACACTTACGGAAATAAATTTTATTTTCTCCTTCTAATGTGTTTCATATCAATTTGATTCGTAGTCCACCCAGAAGGATCTTGAAAGGCAGAGGAAATTCCTCCTTAACAGTTCCATTGGCATCATTAAGATGGAAAATAAAAAGTTCCCAGAACAACTGCTGGAGCCATGGGGATCCCAGCTGGAAATTTCATAACTGTTTTCTCAAGACATTATACTGAGGAATTGTGAGTATAAAAGACAACTTCGCAAATGATGAGTTCCGCATGTTTCAGAATATCCATAAAATTAGTTCCTTAAATTACTACAGTTTATATGAGAATTCTCTGTACTCAAATAATGTTATTTTCTAGCACAGATTTTTGTTTAAGCTTCATTTTGAAATATTCATAATTGGCTTACTGATTCTCCTGAGTGTCTCATATATCACTTGTTGGGAATCTAGCCAACATTTAAGAATTTTATTTTCTTTTTTGACTAATGTGGGGAAGGAAAAAATCATTTTTCTTTCACCCTTCTAGGTTCGTGGCTAAGATACCCCGTAATAAAAAGACAAATTAACAGAAAAACAAACAAAAGTTTAACAACATATATACTTCCTGTATACATGGGAAACACCCAGGAAAACTGAGTGTATCCCCAAAAAGTCCCAAACTGCCACCTTTAAATATCTCCAGCTAAAGACAAAGGAGACTTGGGGTCTCCTTTGGAGGCAGTCAGTGAGGTTATCAGGCAAAGTAAAGCAAACAAGGGTTTGGTTGTTGTTATACAAATTGAAGCCTCTGCCTTCTCCATTGATAAGAGTTTCGAGAGATTTAAAGTCATCCTTCTCTTCCTGGTACAGAGAGGGAGACACCCTTACAAATGAGGATTTGCCTTACAAATGTCAAAGTCTTTTACAAAAGAGTGATGGTACTGCTTTCAGAGCTTTTCCTCTGTCAGCTGTTTCTTTAAAATAATCAGCGTAAAATAATCCTTATGCCAAAAGGTATATTTTGGGGTGGTATGTTTTGCTCCCCTTCAATAATGAGCAATATCCTTAAACATTTTTAATTTAATCATATTTATTTATTTGACAGAGACAGAAACACCTAGACAGGGAACTCAAGCGGGGGGGAGTGGAAGAGGAAGAAGCGGGCTTCCCTCGGAGCAGGGAGCCCGATGCAGGGGTTCTGTCCTGGAATCCTGACCTGAGCCAAAGGCAGACACCTAAAGATTGAGCCACCCAGGCGCCCCAATATCCTTAAACTTGAGAAGCTTTAGCAAAGTGTGTGAACTAGCAAGTTTCCAAAAACATAACATAGCCACCAGATTGGCACTGTTCTGCTTAATTTAGGAAGAGTCAGGAGAGAGCCTTGGGAGAATTTGGAAGAGCAAAAGAACTAATATGACAATCTCAAATTACTGACACCTTCTGTTTTGAAAGTGAAAGGTTATTTGTTTTTAACCAATGGATCAATGGATTAACATCTGAACTAATTTGGGAGAAGAAAGGAACATTTGCAAACCACCCCCTTCCACATAGTTCTATAACTAAGGTTTTTTAAATTTTGTTTTCTTTTTACCTCAAAGAAAACTGAAAGACCAATTTAGGATCTTTCAACTCTGCTGAATGTGTTGGAGATCTTTTTTTTTTTTTTTTCCCCTTAATTGAGGTATAGTTGACACACAACGTTACATTAGTTTCAGGTGTATTGTTTGCAATCTTTTATTCAGTTTTTACCACTCTCTTTAAAAAGCTTCTACACTGGAAAAAATTCCATAATTAAGAATTGCAGAATCAAGAGCCTTCCCTCCATCCCCAAGCAACAGGTGCAGTGTCTTAGACGTACACATTTTACAGCCAGGCTCACTTCCTCTCTACTTTTTCCTCATTGTTTATCTCCCCATCTAACTGTCCGTTTTTACTCTGGCCCTGAGTCAGGGTATTTATGGACTAGAAATAAGATCACCCTCAACATGGGAACAGAGAAATGGAAGACGTTGAAGGAATCAGAAGTCAGGCTGAGTTCTTGGGCAAAAAGACAGCAGAAGAGAGTAGATAAATGGTCTCATGGTGTGATCTTAAGGATTACTTAATATATTCCGAAAGGACAGAGAAAGTTCCTGGGTCTGATAAGTAGTTTTAATTTAAGCCAGTAAAGTGAACCCAATAAGGTACCATCCCTTCTACTGCTTGAAGACCCTTCTTTATCTGATGGCTGATGGAAAGGGAGATGTTTCTTACCTACTATGAGGCCAGTAGGTGAGGTAAATGTCAGTGTCAGTCTAGAGAAACTTGTCCAGAATAGTTTGTCAAAGCGAGGGTACCCACAGCAAGAACTCAGGAAGCAGGGACGATGAAACATGAGGAACAGGTCCCATGAGGCAAATGAGAAGAGTCTGGAAGTCTAGAAAGAGGAGTAGAATGCCCTAGTTGGGCCCTGTTAGAATGGGTGGAAGAGCTCCATTTGATGGATAAATAGAAAACCTAAGGGGACTTTGAATGTTTATGTGGATAATTGCTCATTCTAGTTGGGTTCAAAAGATGACTTAAGACCATGGAACTTAGGAATAGAGGGTATCAACAACATCAAGAGACTGTTACAAAACAAAATTCAAATGAGTAAACTTTAAAGATCTTATTAGCTTTATTCAGTGATTCATGAATCACTGAATAGTGAATCACCACGATCTACTAGATAGAAAGGAACACTGAAGAGGTAAACAAAATGGAAGAGTTATAGGCAGAAGGGGGTAGAGAATAAGGAAAGATTGGATTACCTCTTCTTTATTTGGGGGATGGAAGGGGTCTATCAGGTGGCAGGTGGATTACATCACCAGGAAATTCCAGATTTACTGGTTTAAGATGACATTTCTGAAAGAGGCTGAAACTGCAGTTAGGTTAAATATTAAGTTTTAGTTTGGTGACATGAGCTTAGCACATGGACCTGTTGTTTCTTTTATAACAATACTTATTCATGAGTCATTTTTTTTTAAAGATTTTATTGTTTATTTGACAGAGAGAGAGACAGCGAGAGAGGGAACACAAGCAGGGGGAAAGGAAGTAGGCTTCCCGCTGAGCAGGGAGCCTGATGTGGGGCTAGATACCAGAACCCTGGGATCATGATCTGAGCCTAAGGGAGACGCTAACGACTGATCCACCCAGGCACCCCTCATGAATCATTCTAGATTCTAGGTCTAGAATGAATCATTCTAGACCATTTATGCATCCATATTAGGTATTAGTCAAAACTCCCTTTGTTACAAAAAACTAAAATCTAAATCAAACTGTCATAAACAAAGAAAGGGATTTATTAGCTCACCAAGCAAGAAAGTTCTGAAGATAGCTCACAGAACTGAATGAGGAGATAAAAAATGCCGACACCAAGGTGGGCTGTCAGAGCCAGGGAATATAAAGCAAGGGTTGAGAGTTACCAAGTCAAAGAACCAGGGATGATGAAATGAAAAGGAACATGATCCAACAGGCAGATGAGAAGAGTTTGGAAGAAGTCCAGAATTCAGGGCTAGAATGAGGAACTCAACGCCCTCTAGCTTTCCATCTATCCCTCACCTCTACTGATCTCTGCTTCTACTTGTGTATTTTTCTCATTCTCTTAGAAATAGTCTTGCTGTATATGGTAAATTAAAACCTTTCAATAGTCCCTGACATACATCCCAATGCAAAATAAAAAAGGAAGAGACATCTCCCCATGCACACACAATTTGAATCTAAAGAATTCTAAAACAACAACAACAACAACAACTCTAATTGGCCTAGCTTGGGTCACATGGTTATCCCCTGGACCAATCCTTGCAGCCACTGTGTCAAATGCCCGTTCCTGTGGCAACGGAAAACAAGGCACTGTAACTGAAAATCCTACTAGAATGCATGGAATGGGGAGGAGAAATTCTCCAAAGGGAAGAGAATGCTGAACCAGAAGGGGAATATGGAAGGATCATGGGCAGATGAGAACAACAGCTACCTGAGTCCTTATACATCTTCCATCAAAGGATGATTATTAAAGGATGATTATTCCTGAGGGCAAGCCACATTCAATCATTGACAGCAATAGTATGAAACCATTTATCTAGTGATGTCTTTTATATATAATTATACCCAAAAGTATAATTTTTTAAAGAGGAAACCGGAGGTATTAGTAAAAGTGTAATAAAACTTGGTATTTCCATGTTGTAGTCAGAGCTACAGTGGTGAAATGGAATATCTAATCACAAAGTTTCAGAGCTAATTGAGACCCTTTTTCCAATTCCTCATATTACAGGAGAGGAAGCTTGAGTCTGGGGATTTCTGTGTCAGGACAATTCCCAAGGCTTGCAAGGAGAAAGGCCAGGATCAGAACATAGATCTGTCATCCAACCCAGCATTCTTTTCACTGGAAAGAGTAGTATCTAAATACAAATAATAGCCCATTTTTCTACTTTTAAAATGGAAGAATATAGTGTATTACCTTTTTCCCATGAAAAATGCCTGCTTATTCATGGAAATTTTTATTTTCTACTCAATATAACTCCTTCAACATGACATTGATTGCATATTCCTTCAAAGTTAAGTGCACTAGTGGCGTTCCCTTCAATCATCAAAATGCACTTCATTAAAAATAAGAGAATTGAACAAAAATATATTACTGCCAGAAGACCACACACATACAAATGTTTTGAAGGAAGGAGGTCTTATTTATATTTAAACTTTCTCATGACTTTTTGTAAGGCAAATACATAACAAATTTAAATTGCACAACCAAGTCTACAGTCAGTGCCAAGGAAGAACAGAATATGGAAGGAAAAATATTTGTTTTTCTGGAAACTTGAGTAAGAGTCACCTTAGGTCTACTCATTTAATGTAATTTTTTAGATAAGGCTATTTTTTAAAAGGGAATTTTTAATATTTCAGGCATTATTTATTACATAGTAGAATTAGTTTAAAGATAATAATGGTTCAATTTATACTCACATCAATCGCAAGGTCTCTTTAGTTCAATTCAATACATATTTTTTTAAAAAGATTTTAGTTATTTATTTGACAGAGAGAGAGAGAGAGAGAGAGAGAGAGATGGATCACAAGTAGGCAGAGAGGCAGGAAGAGAAAGGGGGGGAAAGCAGGCTCCCTGCTGAGCAGAGAGCCCGATGCGAGACTCGATCCCAGGACCCTAAGATCATGACCTGAGCCGAAGGCAGAGGCTTAACCCACTGAGCCACCCAGGCGCCCCATCAATACATATTTTTGGTCTCTCCCCAAGTCTGAGGTCTTTTAAGGGATAAAAAGATAAGGCACCCATTCATGCATCCAATCAACATGTATTATCTCTGTGCCAGGCACTGAGATAGGAATAAAGGGTGAAAAAAAATGAGTGTGTGTAATCCACTGTAGAAAAAGGAAAAATTCTTGCTATTACCCTCCTAGATTCTCTGGTTGGGGCCCTATAAACTGGACTGACAAAAGACAGATTAATGAAAGAAAAGCACACAAATTTATGTAATAAAAGTTTATATGACATGAGAACCTTCATAAGGAAATGAAGACAGGAAGAAACAGTTAAAGTTGAATGCTTTTATACTAGGTTTGATGAAGAGTGGAAAGTTGTGAGAAAATGTAATAGGACAAAAGGGCATGAACTGTGGGAATCTTAGCAAGGCCTCTTCATTCAGACTCCTCTTAGTGTCCTTCCATCTTTGAGATAAGCTATTGGGAGGCCTCCTTTCACTTGAGAGTCTTATTATTTACCTCAGAGTAGAAGGGGGAGATCAGAGAGTCCTTGCACCTGCCATTTCTCAAATTCTTTTGATTCAAAATATTCAGTGTGCCAAAGCACCGTATTTTATGGTAGTATGTTCTGAATGTCATCACTACTTTCAAGGACCGGATAAGTCAAGTCCAAGGGGGCAGACAAGGGAACAGAAACTTAGCAGAATGCATTTAAGAGGATAGGGAAGCAGGGAAGAGAGACTGTAATTCTGCCTTTGTGTCAGGGGAAGCTTCCCAGGTTTTGAGACTGCTGAGTTCCAAACAGGGATTTCTTAAGCAGTTCTCACGGTACGCCACACACATCCATTGGTTGTCATCATGTGCAGATGGTCTCTTTGTGCAAGTACCTAGACTTTCTGCTTCAGGGCCTTCTCAATCCACAAGAGCAAGCTTGTCCCTCACACCAGTTAGGTGGGGGAGAACAAGGGAGTTAAAGCTGTGAGAAGCAGCCCTCAACCAGTGGAGAATGGGATCTTGTGGATAAGTATCCCAATTTCTTCACCTTGGATGGGAAGTCCCCTGAGGGATAGAGCCCGGATGTTCATGGGATAACCTGCTCATTAACATACGTCATATAACTCCCTTCCTTTCCTACTTTACTTTCCTATACCCCTTCCAGTACTTCCTGGTATTCTCCCATATAAACCACTTGTACTCAATTCCTCACCTGATAGCCTACTTCTGGGGAGCCTGACCTAAGGAAATACACAAAGCAACTGGAGATCTATTTAAGAGCTAAATAAATCATGGTGGTTTTAAGGCACTAAGTTTTGGAGTGTTATTGTTATGCAACAAAAGCTAATTGATACAATCCAAAAAAATAAAAAGAACCAAGAAAAAACTGTAATTGAGGTACGTAGAAAATGAGTAGAGCAGTGGTTCTCAAACTTTACCTTGGATCAGAATCACCTGGAGTACTCTTTAAAACACAGATTGTTGAGCCCTACCCCCAGAGCTTCTAATTCAGTTGGTCTCAGTTAAGATTTAAGAATTTTCATTTCTAACAAGTTCTCAAATAATGCTATTGCTGCTGATCACTAGAGTTCACAGAAGACAAAAGACAAAGTATTTCTAGAATAGAGCAGTATTCAACTCTTCAAAATGCTACTGAGAAATCTAGCAAAATGAAGACCAAACAATTAATATAGGATTTCATAAATTATGACCAATGGTGACGTTGACAATAGCAATTGGGGGGGGGCTAGTTTGGCAGCTAGTTTGGAGTAAGCTGGGAAGAGAATGGGAGGTGAGAAAGTGAAGACAGCACAGAGACAGCCCCTGCAACAAAAATGCTGGAGGAGTAAACGGAGATACAGGGTTGAGAAGATTTTAATTTGGGGAAGTTGGGGATACTAGGGTGGATTTGTATGCTTATGGTAGAAATCCAGTAGAGAAGGAAAAAATGATGTACAAAAGAGAAAGCATAATGGAGGAAGCAGTCCTTGGGGATGGAGGCAGGTCACCTTTGAAAGAAGAAGGCATATAATTTCCATCTTAGCTGGGTGAAGAATGGCAAATATGGAGAAGATGGCTTTCTGTTCAATGACTTCAGTTTGCCCAATTAAATATGAGATGTCATAAGCTAAGAGTGCAGGGAAGGAAAAGGGGATAGCAGCATTAGGGAAAAAGATAAGAGATTCTAATCTCTTGCGCTGAAAACAAATCTCCTTGCTCCTTGAAATGAAAGTGTCCATCAACATGAATGTCAGTCAGGGATAAAGACATAGGACATTGAGATGGGACATTTATTTCATGCAAATAATCTGCATACCTTATACCTAGGTCAAACTGGAACTGAGTATGCATATTAGTGGATCAGAACTCAGTTATTTTCCAGTTTTGCTTTGCTTTGAAAAGATTCTGGATATTTTCTAGGAATGCATGAGAATTAGGACAACCAATTACTGGGAATTACTTACAATGGTATGGGATGATTTTTGGAGTATGTAAAGGTGGAGCTCCAGTCTGCTGTGTCCAGTGGCCCCCACTAGCACCCTGACTGCAACCACACTATGAATTCTCATTTCAGACAGAAGAGCCTTTCAGTTTGGGATTTAATACAATTTTTAGATCTAATTCTTCATGAGTCATGAAATATGATTACTAGGAAGATGGTCTTATAAAAATTGTCCATCCAAAACTGTGTGTGAGAGCTGCTTAAATGTAATGTCTGGTATATTTTCACTGCTTGATTTTATATTTGCTTTAGTTTTTTTACTACTTAAAAACTATGTTTTCTGTTTGTCTCTGGTTGACCTTTTTAGTTTGCTGGCGATTTTGAGAGTGCTAGGTGAGGTACTGTGAGTATGTGTATATATATTTATGTCAAATATATATATATGTACATATATATATCTACTGATGAGATTAACATCAAATTAGAGATTAATAAATGTATACTCAGACTCATGAAAAATTCCTTTTATCAGTATTCTGACCTAAGTGGTTTGGCTATTTCTAAAGATGAGTGGGACAGAAGTCTATCCTTTGGATAGATAGGAGGCATTGGAGACCTCCTATGAAACCAACATTTATTTTTTCAATGTCCCATTTCATGTAGTGGGGCCTTTACACCCTGCCCTCCAAAAGCAGCCCAGGGCTTCTGTAAAGTGAGCTGGTACCAAATCCTGTGTGTAGTGCAAAAGATGGGGTTTGTAGAGAGAAAGAAATCAGAGGAGCCCCTCATGACAATAACCAGTTTCCAAATTGGTTTTCTAAGGAGATATAAGAGAACCCTGTACAACAGGTCACTCGAGAATGAAAAAGCAAAAATGAGCATTAGGCATGCTCTCACAACTTCACCGTTGAAGCATTTACCCCAAATGTAATCAATGAAGTGGCTATGTAATTATTTGGGTAATGTTTGTCATGCCCCTCTGACTGAAAGTTCTGTGATGGCAAGACAACGTCTGTTTTGCTCACCATGGTATTTCCGGGACAGAGAACAGTGCCCAGCACACAGCAGACTTGCAACAAACTTGATGAAAGAGTCAGCAGTGAAGGCATTCTTATATAAAGAAGGACAGAGGATGGTCAAGCAGACCATCAAATGAAAAACAAACAGTGCTGTTTGGAAAGAGAAGGTTGGAATGCACAAACGATCTTGAACTGTTCAAACTCAAATATCTAGGGCAGGAGTTTCATAATTCTTAAAAGTACTATTTTCCCCGACTACCATAATTGTCATTCTCTATTTATGGGGGATTTTTTCTATGGTCCAGGGTGATGTGACCTTTGGGTACCTTTGTGCTTTTCTTCAGAGGAAAATCCATTCTCCCCCTTTTCAGAATCCATGCTATGGAGTGAGAAGTGACCAAAAGGCTATAAACAGGAGAATGGCCTGATCAGATTTGGATTTTTTTTTTAAAGATTTTATTTATTTATTTGACAGACAGAGATCACAAGTAGGCAGAGAGGCAGGCAGAGGGGGGGGGTGCGCAGGCAGACTCCCTGCCGAGCAGAGAGGCCGATGCAGGGCACGATCCCAGGACCCTGGGATCACGACCTGAGCCGAAGGCAGAGGCTTTAACCCACTGAGCCACCCAGGCGCCCCATCAGATTTGGATTATTAAGAAATCACCCTGGGGGGGTCCTGGGATTGAGCCCCACATCGGGCTCTCTGCTCAGCGGGGAGCCTGCTTCCTCCTCTCTCCCTGCCTGTCTCTCTTGCCTACTTGTAATCTCTGTCTGTCAAATAAATAAATAAAATCTTAAAAAAAAAAAAATAGAAATCACCCTGGGTAATACAAGAAGTATCGAGGAAGAACTTAGAATTCTCACTTTTCTTTTCATCTGGTTCCTGTTTTCATAGTTCTGAGCTTTTGTTCCTATTATATTAGTTAGTAGATAGGCTTGGATGCATGTAGTGACTTACACAATAGTTCTTTCCCTTCTCATGAAACAGTCCAAAGGTAGGTAGGAGGTCCAAGGACAGTGTAGCAGATCTATTCCATGAGGTCACCCAACAACCAGTCCTCTTCCAGCTATCATCTCTGACACTCTGTGCTGTCCTTATCATCATGGTCTAAGATGATCTGATGCTATAATCACATTCTAATCAATAAGATGAAGAAAGGTGGGTAGGGGAATGGATAAAAGCATGCCTCCTTCCTTTTATGGATGGGTTGCCCAAGTTTCTGTCTTTCTGGCCATCTCATTGGCCAGAGATTAATCACATGAACACAGTTATCAATTAGGGAGGCTGGGACAAATGTAGTCATTCTTGGAGGCCATGTGATGGGCTAAATGCAAGGGGTCAATTCTATTCATTTGAAAGGAAAGCCTGACTATTGACTGGCAAGTAGCCATCTCTGCCATAGTACCTTCATTTCCCTCCCAAACTATCAAAATCCGTTCTCTCCTTCAGAATCTGGTCTAATTCAAATTTCATACTCTCCGTGTGTGTATGTAAAGATCAGGAAGAGCCAGGGAGTAATGAGTTTGTTTTCACTGAGTTTAAGGCATTGGAGGGCATGATTTAGAGATCTAAAATCAACATTCTGAGGATAGTGAAGTAAAAATCAAGCAAAAAATTTTGCACTCCTTTAAACATAACATGTAACCTTAAGTTTTTTGAGATGTCTCTCTCCACTTCTAGTAGTGAATAATAACACAAAGCTATGGCTTTGCCTAACACATGCTCTCCAAGTTCCTTCCAGTTCCCAAATTCCATGAGCCTTACTTTATGAAATAGGGAAACCTCAAAGAACTCTGATACAAGACAGATCGCGATCAAAGACTCCACCAACCCTAGGTATCACCTGTTCCATTTTCTTGCCAAGAGTTGGGAATGAGTCCTTTGACTTTCTGCTTCTTGTGGGTTTCCTTTTGTTCCTAAGATTGGAAACAAGCTGTCACCTCTCATTTGGCTTTTGGTACCCATGTTCCATTTACCAATTCTCCACAGGTGCTTTGGGGAAGTCAAGCATTCTCTTGGATACTTGTAAATTCAGACAAACTGCTTGGGGACCCTCAGATCAATTGCTTTAGGTATATTTATTTTATTTTAATTTTTTAAAGATTTATTCGTATTTATTTTAGAGAGAGAGTGTGAGAGAGTAGGGGGAGGGCAAGGGGCGGGGAGAGAGTCTGAGCACAGAGCCTAATGCAGGGCTCGATCACATGACCCTGAGATCATGACCTGAGGTGAAATCAAGAGTTGGATACTTAACCAAATGCACCATCCAGGTACCTCTAGGTATATTTATTTAGGGCTGATTTGAAATACCTTTAAATAACCTTTTAGCTAATTAACACCATAAAAAATCTTTATTAAAAATATTTTTAAAAAATCTTTATTAGTCATTAGGATCAAATAACCTTTAGTGAATTAGTTACTTAGTTAGAAAGGGTTTAATAAAAAACCTAAAATGTTCCCTATGTTTCTCCCAATTTCTCCATATTTCATAGAAATTGATAATGCAATATTCTCACAAAACTGCTATCATTTTAAATACACAATTATTTTAAAAATAATGACTTGTTTGGTATAGTTATAGGAAAAAATGAGGCTCAAGTAAAGAGAGACAGACAGGCTCAAGTAAAGGAATGAATGCAAACAGGTGGCCCAACTGAGTCTATGAAGGGAAATGGCAGAAAGAAAGGGGTTGGACATAAAAAATATCCCAGTTTGTTTATGAGCAATCAGAGGCTATAATGGTAGATTTTAATATAAAGATAGGATCATGGTACTCTACCTCCTCTGAGCTTATCCCAACAGATGCAAATGGTTGTAGTCCTGTCTCTAGAGTCTAGATAGCAGCCTTGCCTGAGCAAGGGGAAATGTCAACGAAAACTGTGCATTGGGGTATATGTGTGTGGCAGGGGGAGTTTGATGGGGTTGTGGGCTAAGAATTCCAAAATTAAAACCAAATAAGAATGAGATGATCAAAGTAGGGACCAGTGAAACATAGGTAGGTGTCAGGGCTCATGAAATAAGCAATCTGAAAAAATACCAAAATAACAAAAACCGGAGACCATTGTTAAATCGCTTCAACTCAGAAATATACTTGTTGCTGATTTGGGCAACAAGAGTGATTATCCTTGTTTAAGAACAATGGGGGCTGAGTTTTGGACAGTGACTGCAGGCTAATTTATAAGAGAAGACATCTCAAGAAAAAAGATGGTACATGGCACATTTATCTCACTTTTTTAGAACTGAGGAGAATTTACTTATACAAATGTTTATATGTTATACCTTAATTTAGTGCACTATGAATTGTATTAATTTGGGAACGGTCATCTTCTATGGGCCACAATTAAAGATACAGGGTCTTATGCAAGGACATAACATTTCACTTTTAGTGCCAAATAATATTCATTCTAGTCTAGAACAATCCAAAATGTCATAGAGATGAGATTCATAGTTTCTTCAAGTGAGGAAGAGCCTTGAAAATTTTTTAAATCAATGTAACCATCACTGCTGCCTTTTTATCATGTATCATGTGAATCACTCAACTTTATAGGTGATAGGAAACATTACAAAGAGGTAGATTTTTCTAAGTTGTTACACAAAAAGCCACACATTACAGAATATAGTAAAAATATTAGAAATTCCCAAAATAAAAACCACTATTAAAGACTGTTAAGTATCACAAGATGTGCTGAGTGACAAGAGAATTATTAAAAAGAACACATTATGTTCACTTTAGCAAAAAAAAAAAAAAAAAAAAAGACCCTCATAGTTTAAACTTCTTCCCTTCATCTCTGAGGAAAGAAAATGTAATATATTCAGGTATATTTTGTGCCATCTGTGTCCTAAAGATTATAAACTTAAAGCTAAAGGTATTCTATAGAGGAAAAAAATTTATATATAGAATTTTAAAGTAATTCACTTCGCATAGTACTCTCTAGCTCCAACCACATCATTGAAAATGGTTACCAGCAGGGCGGGGGGATAGGGGGATGGGTGAAATAGGAGATGAGGGTTGGGGAGGGCATTTGTGATGAGCACTAGGTATTGTATGTAAGTGTTGACTCACAAAATTGTCCACCAGAAACTAATATTACACTGTATATTAACTAACTGGAATTTAAGTATAAATTAATAGTAATAATTAAATTAATTAATTAATAAAAACTTGAAAACAACCTTGATAAAATATATCAGTATTGTAAAGGGAAAAAAAGTAATTCAGTACATGCTTTCCATATAGAATAAATAAAAGCAGAAGAGAAAGTAAAATTTAATCAAAGTAGGACTGGTCAGATTTTACTTTGGAGGGGAGGGGAAGGATAATTGAACGCATAACCTTGAGAAGAGTGGAGCTATGGAAAAACTTAAAAAGTATGTATACATGAATTGAGAAAAATTTTAAGCTGTTAAGTCACTACTTTAAAACAACTCCCCAAAGTTGATTTCTCATGCTGAGCTTTAAATATCATTTTATAGACACAAAAAGAAAATGGTACTTTTGTAAAAGGCAAGGTAATTTACGGCAAATTTGTACAGGAAATACAAGCAGGGGGTTCTACTGCCTTATCTCAGAAACATCGACACCGAGACCTAGGATGAACCTCTGAACCTCCCTCTGCATTTCTATGATAGGAAGAGGTTAAAGTAAATTAAAAGAAAGGCCTAAGGACCAACCTTTTCTTCAGATATATTATTTCATAAAATAAAAGCCAAGTAGTTGAGGAAACTTTTACCTTTATTGAAAAAATCTGTGTATAATATTATTTAAATTCTTTTTTTTTTTTGTAAGGAGGCTCCACACCCAGCATGGAGCCCAATGTGGGGCTCAAACTCACGACTGTGAGATCAAGACCTGAGCCGAGATCAAGAGTTGGATGCTTAACCGAGCCGCCCAGGCACCCCTATTTAAATTAATAAGTAGTTATCATGTAAGTCAGTTAGCTCAGTGACATGGCTGGGATGTGTCTATGTATACATAACTACTTCATACTGTAAGGGCCTATTCAGCCAGAGCGGCCCCACCCCGGTTGAACAGCCATTTTGTTGTTTCTGCAGTAAAACTTAAACTGACCCCCCCCTCCCCCAGGGGAACTTACTTAAAAGCAAGTCCAGGAAACCAGTCCCAGGTAACAAAGCCCAAATACAAGGGCGGGTCAGGTCAGGTGGAGATAACAGACCGAAAGCAGGGATGAGTCGGGTCAGGTGGAGACATCCAATCAGTAAATCGCGCATACTGTCTCCCTAGCTACCAAGGAGTGTGGGCCCCACCTTTTGTGCGCCAATTCTGACCAAGGCGATAGGCTAGTTCAAATAGCTACTATAGGGTGAACTGTAATTCAATTGACCACCCGTGTGGGACCTAGCATGACTGTGCAGCTTTCTCTGTTATAATCTCATTGGCCACCTATGCGTGGCCAGGCCCAACCACATGGCCTTTGCCCTTAAAAGCTAGTCTGTAAAGAAGAGAGGGGTCGCCTCTTTGCAAGAGATGTCCCTGGCCGGTCCGTTTGATTCTCGATGCTCGGCGCGAAATAAAGCTTTGCTTAACCTTCGCTTTGTATCAGTGTCGCTCCTTTGACCATGGACCCATTATTGGGGGACCCAACAATACATCCAGCTGTTCAGACCAGACCCTTGGAGTAATCCATGACTGCCTCCTCCATTTTCCTCATCTCCAAAATCCATTCTTCAATGAACCATGGCAACTCTCCCTTCAAAGCAGATCCCACATTTGACCACTTCTCACTCCTTCCACTGCCACCATCATTGTCCAAGCCTATCAACGCCCCCAACTGCCAGAGCCTCCTAACTGGTTTCTCCACTTTCTCTTCCGATAGCTCCCTGGCCTGTTCTCCACAGAGTAACCTTAAAGAACTCTGTAAAACCAAATCAAACCACGTCAGTCTCCTGCTCATAATCCTCCAGGGGCCATCCCTGTCACCATCTGAATAAAACCTAAACCCTTCCCAAGGCTGAGCAGTTTTATATAATTTGGTCCACGTTTTTCTCTCTGACTCTGTTCTAGCTAGCAACAGCTCTGGAAAATGAAACCCAACAAAAATATTTCTTCATTCTTTTACATTTTTAAAAAATTTTATTTATTTTATTTTTTAAAAGATTTTATTTATTCATTTGACACAGAGAGAGAGATCAGGCAGAGCAGCAGGCAGAGAGAGAGGGGGAAGCAGGCTCCCTCCTGAGCAGAGAGCCCGATGCGGGACTCGATCCCAGGACCCCGAGATCATGACCTGAGCCAAAGGCAGAGCTTAACCCACTGAGCCACCCAGGCGCCCCTTTATTTATTTATTTATTTTAGAGAGAGAGAGAGAGAGAGCACAAGCAGGGCAAGGGACAGAGGGAGAGAGAGAATCTCAAGCAGACTCCATGCTGAGCACAGAGCCCAATGTGGGGTTCGATCTCACAACTCAGAGATCATGACCTGAACTGAAACCAAGATTTGGGTGCTTAACCCACTGGGCCACCCAGGTGCCCCTATTTCTTTGTTCTTCATATGGTAGGCCCATTAATTATCCATCTTGTAATCACTGTAGCTTGGTACAATGCCTGCCACATAATAACTGCTTAATTTCTTACATTGAATTACACTGAATCTTCTGATAGGTGCATTTTCATAGGCTTTTTGGTAAAGTTTTAATTAATTCCAGGTTGATATATGAGAATTGCTTTTCTTTCCTTTTCTTTAGAGGTCTCTAATAACATTCTAAGATCCTCTTCTTGAGTTTCTATATATTCTTCTGCACATTTTAACCTGCATGTCAACATGCACCTTCCTTGCATAGCATATGTTCCATAAATAGGTATTCTTATGGGAATATATATTCTCTTCTGATTGAAACACATGCCAAATACAAAGATCCAGCTTTAGAATGGGGATCAGTAAACGTTTTTCTATAAAGGCTCATACAGTCTCTGTCAAAACTACTCAACCCATGGGGCGCCTGGGTGGCTCAGTGGGTTAAGCCTCTGCCTTCGGCTCAGGTCATGATCCCAGAGTCCTGGGATCGAGTCCCACATCTAGCTCCTTGCTCAGCAGGGAGCCTGCTTCTCTTTCTCTGCCTCTGTCTGCTGCTCTGCCTGCTTGTGCTCTCTTTCTGACAAATAAATAAGTAAAATCTTTAAAAACAAAAACAAAATTACTCAACCCTGTCATTGTAGCACAAAAGCATCCACAAACATACATACACATGTAAAAATACACAGTCATGTTTCAATAAAACTTTATTGCAAAAACAGGAAGCAGGCTGCGTTTGACCCTCAGGCTGCAGGTTACCAACCTCTGCTATAGAGTCACATAAATACAAGTATATATACGCATACTAATATATGCATGTAAATAATATATAGATATGTACAAGCTATAAAACTCATTTTAGCAATTTTGAGGAAGAAAAAAGATCAAGATCATATTCTTACAAGATGGACTGAAATAAAACCTTTTCTTTTTTATTTTTTATTGTAAAAGATTTTATTTATTCATTTGACAGAGAGACACAGCGAGAGAGGGAACACAAGCAGGGGGAGTGGAAGAGGAAGAAGCAGGCTTCCCGCCGAGCAGGGAGCCTGATGTGGGACTGGATCCCAGGACCCCGGGATCATGACCTGAGCCGAAGGCAAACACTTAACGATGAGCCTCCCAGGCGCCCCGAAACCTTTTCTAAACTGTACTACATTCGTTTCTCTTTTATATTTAACAACATCAGAGTCAAAGCACACACCATGAGAAAAGGCCAGGAGATCATTTCTGACCTTCCCCTCTGCCAGCATTCTCCAATGTTATTGACAAGTGTTCTCTTTTCAAAAGGCTGCAGCCCAAATAATTCCTTTCATCTTCATTCTCACAGAGCAAGTTAATACCTAATTAAAATGCCAACTCAATTAAAGATGAAAATCTCAAGTTAGTATTGACACTATTGAAAAAAAGGGCTCACCTCTCAGACTTGAATGATTTTTTAATAGTTTTTAAAGAAACCCAAATCTAGTACTGTTTGTCATGTTGCTCACCAACTGGGGAGGTAGGGCTGAGTCACCGGGATCTGTCTCTCTCTATGCTATAAAAAGAAGCTTAATGTTCTGGTCAGGAACCACTGAAACTTAGTATTGATTTTCCGTGCTCAATTTCTCTTCTAAGTCTTGGTCTTTCACTTGAAGATAATTTCATTACTATCAGGAAGCTTGGGCACCATGGAATGAACAGTAGAAAACTAAGTTCTTTAAATGGATTTGGCCTCTTACTTCCATCTGCTAGCTTAGCCAGGCTGGTTTCCTCGGTTAGAACATGGTACTTCACCACCTCTAGAGGAATATCCTTTTGAACACATATAGTGCTTTTTGAAGAATTTGAAATTACTGCTCAGAGCAAATAATTAACTGAACATCCATGGGCAAATTGGAAAGATCCTGCTTTCCAGCCTTTTCTCTATGTATTTGATTTATTGATATCTGAGGCTCTTGCCAATTATTGGCAGAATCTAATTGCTTCATTGACAATTCAATCCCCTGTTTTTTTGTGCGGTAGCAAACCTTGAGCAATCATGCTCTTAATCACATCTTTCCCACAGGAAGGTTGAACAAAAAGCTTTCTGTAAAAGTTTGGTCTTCAAAGGGAAAAAACAAAAACAGTGAAAATGTCCAGCAACTAGGGAGTTGTTAGATAACTTATGGTAAATTCATATGGAATATTCACTCATTATTCTTTCAACAAATGTGTATTAGGCACCTGTTATGGGCCAAGATACTGGGGAAAACAAAGATGAACAAGACCAGAAGGATCTCTGATCCCTGCCCACTTGGAACTTACATTCCAAATCAGAAAAAGAGAAAAAAAGAGCAAAATCCAAGTAAATAGGTAAGTGAATAAAGATAATTTCACAAAGCGGTAAGTGCTAAGAAGGAAAAAATGTGGTGTGCTGGAAGCATTAGAAAGCAAGAAATGTCTTTCCATAACATGTTTAATGGTAAAAGTTAGACTATAAAAACATTAAGATCCCAACAGTATAAAATCACACATTTAAAATATCCTTGAAGAAAATTTTTAATGTTAATAAAAATTATCTCTCAATTGTGGCATTATGGATATCATTTCAGATAGGATAGGCTAGGTCTTGCTGCAGTAACAAAGATCTTTCCTATTTCAGGGGCTTTAAACAGCAAAGGTTTACCCTTCATCATCCAGGTTCTGTTGGTGGTTCTAGGTGACTCTTTTAGATAGCTGTCCTCTATCCAAAGGCTCAGTGTTACATGGGCTGTACCAACGTGGGTTTCCATCATCACTGAGGCAGGGATAGAGAGAGGTGGGGATTTAGACACTGGCAATTAAATGCTCTTACACATCAGTGCCACATTAACTTCCACTCACATTTTCATTGGCCAATGCAAGTCACATGACAGTGCCTAACTTCAAGGGGGGTAGGGAAATACGATGCAACACGTGCCTGGAAGGAAAAGAGAAGCAATGACTGGTACACAGGGTAACATTGGCCCACAAGTATTTTTTACTTACATTTAAATACTTCTCTATGTTTTTCATACTGGCTTCATGAACACGCATTTGCTTTTGACTGAGAAGGAAAAGGGTTTTCTATGAAACAAAGCTGACTCAGATTAAAAGCAAATTATTCTGTGATTAGGTAATTCCCTGTGGGACACTGTTCTCAAACTTTGAAATACCACTCATTCCCCTAAACAAGAAGAGGTAGCCCATGGCTTTCTGATCAATTCATCAAGTTCTTAGAAGTGATAGGAATGAAACATTTATTGGGTGTCCCTTTCCTTTAAAGGCTTAGATATGCCTACAGTTATTCAATATAATATGGTTCTTATAACAGAATTGGAAAAGGTCACAATGTGGTAATTTCTGAATTTGGGGTCCTGTGCTCTGTAGGTGAGCATCTGTATGTGAGTCTTGACTACCCTATTAAACATTCTGGCAGAAGAGAAAAAAGAAACTAAAACAGCCCTGGCCTGCAGTCAGTCAGTTCTAGATGAGAAGAAAGTGAGGGCAGAACCTCTTCCCAGCATGCAGCACACTTCTGTGCCCTTGTTCATGGAAAGTGCTTAATCCATTTTGGTTAAACTGACTTCAGAAAATTAAAGCATCATAAGAAACAGACATTGGACAAAAAACTAAGGGTTTGGTTATTTTATAGCAGTGATTCTCAACTGGAAGTGACTTTGCCCTCAGGGAGCATTTGCTAAAGTCCAGAGACATTTGTGGTTGTCACAACTTTTAGAGGGTGGGGGGCAGGGAGGGTGCTGTTGGCATCTAGTGAGTACGGGCCAGTGAGGTTGCTGAACATCTTGCATGCACAGGACAGGATCCCCTGCCACACAGCAAAGAATTATTCTGTTCCAGATGTCAACAGTGCCGAGGTTAAGGAAGCCTGCTTCAGGTCAAGTTCAGAGCTGTTACTTGAGGGCATCTCTGAGATCCAGAACCCCCCCCAAGGAACTGACGTTTTCTGCTCATTTGTCCATCAACCAACATAGAATCCTCTCAGCCTTCTAGATTCCCACCATATTCTTACTAACGTTCTGGAATAGGGTGAGGTGGCTTTGTCTTCCCCTCCTCCCTCAGCATTAAGAAGTCTATACACACTGATGTCATAATATCCCTCTGCATGGAAGGCCAGTGTTGATATGCAGCATTAGTCATTGAATCTCACAGAAGCTCATCAGTGTCTCCAGCCAAATGTTCCTCTTTGTTCCGATTTAAATAAAGCCTTTTTAAAGGGGCTCTTCTATGAGCAATCCAATAAGATGCTATAAAGTATGCCAAATCCAATTACTTTCTGCATTCTTGCCTACTGTTTGGAAAAACCAGTCTCCCCTAAGCCACCAAGGTCATTCAAAAAACATGCCAAGGTGACCACATTAAAGGAAGTGGGAATCTTTTTTTTTTTTTTTTTAAGATTTTATTTATTTGAGACAGAGAGAAAGGTCACAAGTAGGCAGAGAAGCAGGCAGGGGGGGGGGGGGGGAAGCAGGCTCCCCGCCAAGCAGAGAGCCCAATGCGGGGCTCGATCCCAGGACCCTGAGATCATGACCCGAGCGGAAGGCAGAGGCTTTAACCCACTGAGCCACCCAGGTGCCCCAGGAAGTGGGAATCTTAATGAAGGTCCTGACACCCACAAAGTACTCATGAGAGGGCAGGATTGGCCTGTTAGTCAAGAGTCTCAAGTGTGCCCAGAATATTAACAGATATTTTTTATTCTGAGGCAAATGGCACTCTCACAACAACAGACATGATCCACTAATGTCTGATTCAGATGCTTTGTCACAGAGTGAATCAGCAGAGCTGTTAATAAGCACTGCAGTAGGATACAGCGTGAACAATACTGGCTTTCGGTGTGTTCTCTATTTTCATGGAAGCACTTTTCTTCTGGCTCAGAAGCTGACATGTGGTCCGCTCTGATGATGTGTTCTAGCCCTCACCAGCACAGTGCAAACCTGGTGGGCAAGGAGCATGGGGGATGCTACGGAAGCCACAGGTGAGGAGCGGAGGAGGGAGTCTTGATAGATGGTGCTTTCTCCCTGTGTAGTCCAACTCTCTTACCCAAGACCTTGGGGGTAAAATGCTAAAGACAAGAGCAATTATTTTCTACAATGCAGAAAAAATGAGCACAAACTTAGTGGCTTAGAACAACATACATTTTTTATCCCACAGTTTTCATGGGTCCTTAGCTGGGTCCCCTGCAATCAAAGTGTTGGTAGGAAGAGGGGTCTCATCGGAGACTCGTGGACTTCTTCCAAGCTCACTCGGGTTGTTCGCAGAATTCAGGCCCTTACAGTTGGAGGACAGAGGCTCTCAACTCTTAGAGGTTCACAACCCCTTTCCATAGTTGTTCACAACACGGCTGTTTGCTTCTTTTGAGGCTAGGAGGAGAGCATCTCACCTGCTTCTAGTCTCCTCTTTAAGGCAAGGTCTGGACCCCCTTTTAGAGGGCTCCCCTGGTTAGAGGAAGACCACCATGGATTTTCTCCCTTTTGATTAACTCAGAGACAACTGCTTGGGTACCCTCATTACATCTGCAAAATCCCTTCACCTTTGCCATAACAAACAACAACAAACTTGTGCATGTTGCAGCTGACTGCACGTACTAAGAAAGAGTATATATGTTGTATGTCAGAATTCATATCCAATCCAATAGGATGACATCTTAGAATAATAAGTCAAAAGTGGCTAAAAGAGGGGCGCCTGGGTGACTCAGTCGTTGGGTGTCTGCCTTTGGCTCGGGTCGTGATCCCAGGGTCCTGGGATCAAGCCCCGCATTTGGCTCCCTCCTCGGTGAGAGGCCTGCTTCTCCCTCTCCCACTCCCCCTGCTTGTGTTCCCTCTCTTGCTGTGTCGCTCTCTGTCAAATAAATAAGTAAAATCTTTAAAGAAAAAGAAGTATCAGAAAGAAAGCTGAGACCCATACTTAGCTTTTAACACAGGAGAGCAGGCTTAAAAGCACTTCCTGGAAAAAAGACTTGGGTTTTAATTGTTTAGAAGCACAGTAAGCAATGTTGGTATAATGTGATTTTTTTTCAAGCTCAAAATTTAATTTACAGGGGCACCTGGGTGGCTCAGTGGATTAAAGCATCCACCTTCGGCTCAGGTCATGATCTCAGGGTCCTGGGATCGAGCCCTGCATCGGCTCTCTGCTCAGCGGGGAGCCTGCTTCCTCCTCTCTCTCTCTGCCTGCCTCTCTGCCTACTTGTGATCTCTGTCTGTCAAATAAATAAATAAAATCTTTTTTTAAAAATATGGAACTTACAGAGCAATAATAAATTATAGCATCCAGATGAAGAAAGAAAACATAAACAGTGAGCTTGGCATCACACGTGCCAAACTGCATCTGGAAAATTTTTTTGGCAGCTCCAGGTTTGACATTTTAAGCTGAACATTACTGAAAGGAAACCTTGAAATCAAATCGTATGAAAAATGCCTGAAGAAACAGTTTATAAAAAAAACTGAAGAGTAAACAGAATTGCAACTGTGTACAAGTTGAGGAAACAGAAGTAAGACTCATAGATAAGCATTACAAGAAAACATATTTCCCTTCAGTATAGGAAATATAGTTCTGGGGGCGCCTGTGTGGCTCAGTGGGCTGAGCTTCTGTCTTGGGCTCAGGTTGTGATCTCAGGGTCCTGGGATCCAGCCCTGCACTGGGCTCTCTGCTCAGTGGGGAGCCTGCTTCCACCCGCCCCCCCGCCCCAACACTGCCTGCCTCTCTGCCTAATTGTAACCTCTGTCAAATAAATAAAAATAAATAAAATCTTTAAAAATTAAAAAAGAAAAGAAATATAGTTCTAATTTGTAAAGTTGCATACAAAAGAAATAACTTGTGGGAAAGGGAACTAATGTTCAAAGCTGATCCCATCCACGGATGCTCTTGATTCCTTTCCTACCTGTCAAATAAATAAGTAAAATCTTTAAAGAAAAAGAAGTATCAGAAAGAAAGTTGAGACCCATACTTAGCTTTTAACACAGGAGAGCTGGCTTAAAAGCACTTCCTAGAAAAAAGTTACCTCCATTAATTATGTCCATTCTCACTTTCACCTTGACCCAGCCCATCTTCTCCTTGGTGACCATGCATAGGTTTTTCCCATCACATACATAAAGTAACCTTCCTTGGCTTCGCATTCCACCAAACTACTGCCTCCTTCTCCCATCCCCTTTGAAGCCTGGACTTCTGAGAGAGTGGTATGCACTTGTGATCTGCCCTCCATAGCCTTCACCCCTCTGTCAGTCCACCCAGTCTGGCTTTTGCCCTGTGAGGCCACCCAAACAAATCTTTGTAATGTCACTATAGATAAAGGCTCTTTGCAATTTCTCTTGCATGACACTATTGACCACATCCTCCTTTTTGAAATAATCTTTCCTTGGTTTCTCCAATATTATACTTTCTTGGCACTTCTCAGACCCCTCTGGCCACTCTTCTAAGCCTCCTCTGTGGTCTCCCTCACATCTAACCTGCACTGATGGGCACTGATGTTCACCAGGCTCAGTCCTGGGTCTACTCTGTTCTCTTTTTACATGGTATCCTTTGCTGTTTCAATGACTCCTAGTGTTCTAATTGCCATTTATATGTCGTGAGACCTTACTCCCAGGGTAACTCTCTCTTTTCTGAAATCTATGTCTCTATCTGCAAAGACCAATGGGAGGGCTTCCCTGGAAAACCCCAGAGTCACCTGAAACTCAATGTGGCCAAACTTGAGATCATAATCCCCCACCTTGGCCCACCCCCAACCCAAACTCTCCTCCTTTAGGCTCCCCATTTCAGAGAATGGTTGGCAAGATGTCATCCTGGTCCTTACTCTCATCCTTACCATTTCTCCCTGGCCTATCACGTGCAAGTCCTGAGGACACTCTCCAGATCCATCTAATTGTTTCCATTCCCACTGATACTACCTCATTTCAAACCATCAACTTCTAATGATTACATCGTTAACATCTATAACTTCACTTATATTTATTGAATGATTATCATGTACCATGGACTGTTATAGTAATATATATAATACACACACACACATTCATATTTTCCTCAAAACAACCCTATGAGTATAGGTCCTCTTATTTCTCCCATTTTATTGAAGTGGAAATTGGGAAAATAAGGCCCAGACAGATTAAGAACCCTCCCATGTTCACATACCTAGTAAGTGAAAAACCGGGATACGGACATGCAAGCTCAACGAGCTCACAACATGTTATAAGGGCTAAATAAATCCTTCTTGAAGTAATAAACTAAACAGATTAAGTAAATTCTAGTTGATTGAAAGCAAAAGGGATTTCGGCTAGGGGTGACAGATTAGACTACAGAAGTATCTCTCAGTTGTCATTCGGCAGAACTTTAAAAAATTTCCTATCAATCATGGTCTCATATTTTTGTCTAATACAATGCCACATACTTGATTTTCACCATGATATCGAGTAGAATAAAAGTTTCTAAACACTTATTCTCCATTTCTGTACTTAATCATTATGGTCCAGTAAGAGATTGTGGACTGGCACCATGGATAACACTTTGAGTTCCACTGGAGTAGAGGACCCATGGGGTCTCTTTAATTTGAAGATTATGTATTCTATAGCATTAGAATCAAGACGCAAAGGGGCAAAATCTTCTCCCTTGAGAATTAATAATGAGCCAGTGGAAGTCATCTACTCTAAATTTACCAATCACAAGAGTGGTATATGCTAAGTGCTGTGGTGCAGAACCACACATACATTTAAAAAGATGCAGAACATGGGGCACCTGGGTGGCTCAGTGAGTTAAAGCCTCTGCCTTCGGCTCAGGTCATGATCCCGGGGTCCTAGGATCGAGCCCCGAGTCGGGCTCTCTGCTGAGCAGGGAGCCTGCTTCCCTTCCTCTCTCTCTGCCTGCCTCTCTGCCTACTTGTGATCTCTGTCAAATAAATAAATAAAAATCTTTAAAAAGAAATAAAAATAAAAAGATGCAGAACACATGTTCCTCAATCTCAGCATACATCTAGTAGAGTAGATTTAACCAATACCTCCAAAATGAGGACGAGAGAAGAGTGTGCTTCACAATATGTCCTATAAGAATATACAGACAGAAGACCTCATTCAGGTGGCAATTACTAGGGCATATTTTAAATATGGAAGGCTATTCAATTTATTTTTTAAATTGAGACTTGCAGGGCACCTGGGTGGCACAGTTAAATGCCCGACTCTTGGTTTTGGCTCAGGTCATGATCTCAGGGTCACCATCTCAGGATTGTGAGATGGAGCCCTGCTTTGGGCTCCATACTCAGTGCACAGTCTGCTTAAGATTCTCTCTCCTTCTGCCTCTCCCCTACTGCTTGTGTGCATGTGTGCTTGCTCTCTCTCTTTCTCAAAAATTTAAAATAAAAAATAAAATAAAATAAAAATTGAGACTTGCCCACACATAGTGAAAGTGAAATATACCCAAGAGATTTTAAGTGAAAAAAGCAGCCAAATACAGGTCAACCTGTATAAAAAACAAAAAACAAAAAAAAACAAAAACAAAAAACCTGTATACCCAATGAGAAACTTGTATTTGGAATATACAAAGAAGTCTTACAACTCATTTATAAAAAGACAAATAACCCTATTAAAAAATTGGCAAAGGGTCTAAATAGACATTTCTCCAAAGAAGACATAAAAATGGCCGATAAGCACATGAAAATATGTTCAAAATCATTAGTCATTAGGGAAATGCAAATCCAAATTACAATAAGATTCCACTTCACACCCATTAGGATGGTTATAATCAAAAAGATAGACAATAACAAGTGAAGAAATTGGAACCCTCACATATTGCTGGAGGGCATGTAAAATAGTGCAGCCATTTTAGAAAACAGTTGCGTAGCCCCTCGGAATGTTGAACGCAGAGTTACCACGTGGCCCAGCAACTGCACACTTAGATACATGTGTAAGAGAAATTCAAGCATACATACACACAAATATTCATAGCAGAATTGTTCTAAGTTGCTAAAAATAGAAACAACCCTGATGTCCATGAAGAGACAAATGATGAATGGATAAACAAAATGTGGTATATCAATATAATAAAATATTATTTAGCAATTTAAAAAATGGAAGTATTAATACATGCTATAACATGGATGAGCCTTTCAAATATTATGGTAAGTGAAAGAACCAGTCACAAGGGATCACATACTGTATGATTCCATTTATATGAAATGTCCAGAAGAGGCAAATCCATAGACACAGAAAATAGATTAGTGGCTGCCAGGGGCTGAGAGGAAGAGAGAATGGGGAGTGACCACTAATGGGCACAATGTTTCTTTAAGAGATAATGAAGATATTCTAAAATATTGTGGTGGCGGTTGCACCTCTGTGAATATATAAAAAAAAATTGTACTGTAGGGACCCTGGGTGGCTCAGTCAGTTAAGCATCTGTCTTTGGCTCAGGTCATGATCCCAGGGTCCTGGGATCAAGTCCCACACCAGGCTCCTTGCTCAGCGGGGAGCCTGCTTCTCCTTCTGCCTGCTACTCCCTTGCTTGTGCTCTCTCTCTCTCTCTCTCACACAGACACACACACTCTTTGGCAAATAAATGGATACAATGTACGTATGTGAATTATATCTCAATAGAACTGTTAAAATAATTTCTTTTTATGCATCTCTAAACTTAAAGCTATGACCCACTGCCAACTCCACTAGCGTTACAAAAAGTAAAGGATTAAAATTGAAAGCGATTTTATCTGTAGAAGCACAGTTTCGTGAAATGCCTCAGGCAAAGAATTAGTACAATAGGTTGATGCAAGACACTGTTTTATTAAAAATAATAACATACTCTTTAAAATACAAGCTCCTCTATTGCCTATGAAAATTAACAGCTATTCAGCTATTTGTTTTTCTGAAACTAAAGTGTTTTGACAGTTCCTGATTGTGAGATATATGGAATAAATATCTCAAGAAAATCTATTGAAAAAGAACTATTCCTGGGGCACCTGGATGGCTCAGCCAGTTAAGCGTCTGCCTTTGGCTCAGGTCATGATCCCTGGGTCCTGGGATGGAGCCTGGCATTGCGCTCCTGTTCAGCCGGGAGTCTGCTTCTTCCTAACCCTCTGCCCTACCTCCCCCCAACTCATGCTCTCTCTCTCTCTCTCTCTCTAATAAATAAATAAAATCAGAAAGAAAGAGGGAGAGAAAGAAAAGAAAGAAAGGGAGAGAAAGAAAGAAAGAGAGAGAGAGAAAAAAGGAAGGAAGGAACTAGTCCCTAAACTCTTAGAACCAGAGCTCACTCCAAGCAGGCAAGAGACTGGACAGGCAGCATGACCATCACTTGAACATGTGACTCACCTACTTCGGGTCTCTGTGTACTCTGGAAACCAAGACATGTTCTTCAATTTTCAGTTTGAAATAATTTCAAATTTAAAGAAAAGTTGCAAAAAAATATTAAAAGAATTTCCATGTACCCATTATCTGTATCCATATTCACTAATTTTAAATAATTTGTCACATTTGCTTTTTCATAATCTCTCTCCCTCTACCCCCCTTTTCTTCCTGAACCTTTTGCAGATAACATGCACATTTACCCCTTAATCCTCCAGTGTGGATTTCCTATGTATCCTAACATAGTCCCAACATATAATCTTATATAACCATACTACAGTTGTTGAAACTGGAAAATTTAGCATTGATGCAGTATGTTTTTTAAAAGATTTTATTTATTTATTTGACAGACAGAGAGTGAGCACAAGCAGGGGGAGCAGCAGGCAGAGGGAGAGGGAGAAGCATGCATCCCACTGAGCAGAGAGCCCGATGCGGGGCTCGATCCCAGGACCCTGGGACCATGACCTGAGCCAGATGCAAGATGCTTAATAACTGAGCCACCCAGGCACCCTGCTGATGCAGTATATTATCTATAGTCCATGTTCTAATTTTACGGATTGTTTCAACAATGTGCTTTACAGCAATTCCTTTTTAGTACAGGATTCAGTCCAGTATCACACACTGCACTTAGTTGTCATGTATATTTAGTCTCCTCCAATCTGGAACAATTACTAAGCTTTTTATTTTTAGTTTTGTATTTCATCAAAAATTTTTTAGTATTTTTTAATTTTTATTTTTTATTGAAGGGTAATTAACATAGAGCATTATATTAAAGTGTACAATATGATTCAATGATTCTATACACTTCTCAGTGTTCATCAAGATCATAAATATTTGTTTAATTTTTTTATTTTTTAAATTTTTTTGAAAAAGATTTTAGTTATTTGGCAGAGGGAGAGACAGCGAGAGAGGAACACAAGCAGAGGGAGAAGCAGGCTTCCTGCGGAGCAGGGAGCCTGATGTGGGGCTTGATCCCAGGACCCAAGCTGAAGGCAGCTGCCTAACCACTGAACCACCCAGGCAACCCCATTTATTATTTTTTTGTTTGACAAAGAGTGAGAGACAGACAGAGCATAAGCAGGGGGCAAAGGGACAGTGGGAAAGGGAGAAGCAGACTCTCCACTGAGCAGAGAGTCTGACACAGGGCTCAATCCCAGGACCCTGGGATCAAGACCTGAGCCAAAGGCAGATGTTTAACCAACTGAGCCACCCAGGTGCCCCGAGATCATAAATATTTTTATTTAACTCAGTATTTGTAAAGAGTATGGGACAGTTATATTATAGAATATCCCTTGATGTGGGTTTGTCTAATATTTTCTCATGATTTGGTCCAAGTAATGCATATCTGGCTGAAATACTACATAAGCGATATGTCTTTTTTGGGGTCTCATATCTGGAGGCACATGATGCCTATTTCCCTATGTGTATAGCAGCATCATTTACAATAGCCAAATTGTGGAAGCCACTCAAGTGTCCATCAAGAGATGAATGGGCAAAGAAGTGGTATGCATATATGGTGGGACATTGTTTAGCCATAAAAAAAAAAACAATGGAATCTTGCCATTTGTAATGACATGGATGGAGGTAGAGACTATAATGCTGAGCAAAGTAAGTCAGGCAGAGAAAGACAATTACCATATTATTTTACTCATCTGTGGAATTTCAAAAACAAAACAAACAAGCAAAGGAAAAGAATGAGAGCGAGAGAGACGCAAACCAAGAAAGAGACTCTTAACTCGCGAGAACAAACTGATGGCTACCAGCCTTAGGAGGATGGGGTTGGTAATGGCCCCAAGAGGTGATGGGGATTAACGAGTGCACTTGTCGGATGAGCACTGGGTAATGTGTGGAATTGTTGAATCACTGTATTGCACATCTGAAACTAATATAACACTGCATGTTAACAAGAAAAATTAAAAGAGTCTTAAAACTCTTGACATGTACAGAAATTGTCTTCTTGCTACATGTTGGTATTGAAGTTGTCTTAGATTATACAGACTAAGGAGGGCGGGAACTAGACTGTGAAATGTGCTTGTTAAGAATGCAATAGTGACATGTGTTCATAATTACAATGAAAAATTCTTAGCAGCATGAAAGATGATCTTAGATTGGATATTTCAGATATGATACAACCACTCTATGGAATGCTATGCAACCATTTCAAAAACGGAAATAGTTTTATATATATTGAAACTGAAATATCTCCAAGAAACTTTCATGTGAAAAAAGCAGGATATATTAAAGTATGCACAGTATAATCCCATTTATGTTTTTTAAAACTATATTTGTACTTTTACATATTAATGTATGTAAATTTATAAAGACTAGCTTGAAAGAATACGCACCAAACTGTTAACAGTAATTACCTCTCTAGAGGTAAATGGGAAAATGGAGAGGGCATGGTGCTTGCTCTGTGGGGAATAAGACATTCATTTTCTAGTCTAGACACCTCTGTTTTTAGAACAGGAATGTATTTATGTTTTACTAAATTATATATATTTTTTAAACATATATTTGCTAAAAACACCTACATTAGCATGATTTTCAAGATTTTTCTTGACAGTATGATTACGATTTATGCAAATAAAAGGCCTTGCAGATAAATGAAGCTTCCTTTACCTCTTTTTCGCTGAGATATATGTGATATGTTTATGTTAATATGTATATTGTGATGTGTATATACACATATATGTGTGATATGTATACAGTGCTTCTGAAAAATTATTTTCTACCATTCTCCAACATTCCCAAGTTTCACAGTTGGTGGTTACTTAACCTATAGAGATTTCATTTAATCATACTGAACTCATCAGTACTCTAGCAAACCAATAATTTAATTAGCCTCCAAGAACATTTACTGAACAGACCTTATGCATTTGCTCAGGCAAGTAGAAATGTGAGAGTCCAGAGCTAACACATTCTTTGTCATTTCCTCGGCGATTTATATGGAGAGTGTCACAGACCATTTCACTTACAGTGGCTGCTATTTTTTAACTTGTTATTCATG
The DNA here is from genome assembly GCA_004024625.1 of Mellivora capensis. Classification (NCBI taxonomy): domain Eukaryota; kingdom Metazoa; phylum Chordata; class Mammalia; order Carnivora; family Mustelidae; genus Mellivora; species Mellivora capensis. Next base: position 16,793 of record PISX010015091.1, on the reverse strand, counting down.
GAAATTTTCAAAAATATACAAGAGTAAACTGCAACTCAATGAATCCATCATCTAGTTTTAATAATTAACAACGCAGTTAATTTTCTTTTCATCTCCCCCTTACCACCACCACTGTTGGGGGACAGTCCTCCATGGGTCTCTTGTGTTTCTGCATATTTTGTGACCAGAGGTGCTGACTGCCTTGTTATAGACTGTTTTCAAGGATGCTTGTAAATAGTATTGGACAATAAAGATAGTGTCTCTCTTCAGAGCAGAGGGCAGATTTGTTTACTGACCAGTAAAACAGAGATAGTATCTCCCTCTGGGGCAAGGTCAGACAGGTATACTTACTTCCCATTATAAAAGATTCAGGCTCTCTAAAGTCAGGGGTCCCCAGCTGTGATGCAAACCCACTGCTCGCACAACATCCACCTGGACCACTTCACTTTGCCTGGACCACTGTGAGACTTGGAAAGCAAGAGGGATCTGATGTGAACAGGAAAGCCACACTGCTTGCTATTTGGTGAATAATAAAGTCTTTTACCTCTGACCCAAGGGTTTCATGTCTTCTGCCAGCTTCCATGAAACTGTGACAGACCAATCTGTAAGCCTACAAGTAGGGTAAAACCTAAGACCCTTCAAAGTTCTTGACATCCACTTCCTCTTTCCCATATTATTTTGAACAAACCCCAGATGCCACATTATTTCATCCATAAATATTTTGGTAGGTAAAAATCATTTTGAACATTCTTTGAAACTATCATAATCAAAGATGATGGAACTTAATTCCACACAAGTGTTTATATACATACACTAACACCCCAGGGACCAAGTTTGGTAACTACCAGCCCACGGTCCCTTCCTCCAAAGAAATTCTTGGGAATAAATATATTTCAAGATCCAGACTTTTCAGATTTTAAGAAGGTCATAGAAAATGTAAACTATATATTAAATAATATTTGCAATGGGCTTGGAATAGCACACAAGAAGCAAATGTTGATATTTTTGCCATAACACATGAATATTCACATAATATAACTAATCTTTCTTCAGTTTAGCTCAAACTTTGTCACCAAATATATCACAAAAAACTGTTGCTTGTCAGAATTTAGGAATTTTCAGGACTACAGGTAAGAAACTATGGACCTGAACTTCTTTCATCAGGTTCAAGATTTAGGCCCTCAGCATCCTGATAAGCAGGACCATTATAAAAAAAAAACAAACAAACAAACAACATTTCAAAAACCTTCTGTTAATGAATTTGGCCTCTTTTAAAAATAGACATGGCCAAAATAAAGTTCTTTAATGCACTGATAAGATTTCAAATCACATATACTAATGTGACTATATTAATGATGTGTGATATTTTATCATGTTTCTATTTTGTTAGCATTAAATATTTCTGAGCTCTCATGATCAAAGTGGAAAATGAATGATAAAGTTATTGATGAATTCAGATAAAAAAGGTCATGTACAAAAATTAAAAGGCAGGATGTTTAATCAAGGATGAATAAAAAAGGGACCTGGACCAGATCAAATCATATCTGGATGATTTGGTGTTATTTATAGATGTGTTCACACAGCAAAAGGAACAAGACTCACAGTCTGCACACAAATTGTGTTCACGTAAGAGGGAGAAAGCACAATGCCCAGGAAGGCTTTTTTCTTCTGTTCTCCTGCTAAGTATAGGCTGATAACCTGGAAGCTAACATGGATGAGTTTAGGACAGATAAGAACATGGTCCCAGAACACTTGACTGCTCTAAATAATATCTACTTCTTTGTGTTTCATGATTGCATCTTTGAATAGGAGGAAAGACTATCACATTATTTATTGAATACCCACTATGTGTCTGACAATTTGCCAGGTGATTTATTTGTACTGTTATCCTAATAAGAATAAAGAAAGTAAAGTTCAGGGAGATTGAATAATCTAAATGAATGAATGACTTTATGTGGACAAGCATTTCTTATAGTTTGCTAGGTGCCAGGTATTGTGATATATATATTTCAATATACAGAGGAATGTATTGAATAAATGTATACATAGATGAAGGCCCAGAACGCCAACTTTCAGAGAGTTCCAAATTTAGTAGGAAAGACAGACATGTAAGCACATACTTATGGTGTAATTTCACACATGTGGCTGTTGTGACTCAGGGTTTAAAAATAAATCTATGACCCTTAGAGATTTAGGGGCAAAAAAGATGTTACCAATCAGAGGCTGAGGTTAACCCATCCTAGTTCCTAAAAACACTGAAATTTAAGGCCTTCTTTTATATTCATATATAAAATAAGATGCCTTCTGAGAACTGTGCTGTGACTGACACGGAAGAGGGTCTTCATGACTGTTGAATAGGCAAGGGGATACTGGTGTATCTTCATGACCATTGAGGAGGCAAGGGGATACTGGTGTCATAAACCAGCAAATTCAAAAAGCTACAGAAAGGAATGTTGATAGCTGTGCAGAAGGTCAATGTCATTCCTTTTCATAAGTTCTTCTAGCTTATTTTATTCATCTACTCATTCCAAGGATTGTCAGCAAGCTAATCAACCTATAGTTTGAAGAGTGCTCCTCCTTACTGGAAAAGAGAAAGACCATTTGCCCAACTCTCACCACCCAGAAGTTCTGCTGATGTTGCATATTTCCCAAAGATTCCAAACAATAATTTCATCTACTGCTCTTTTGCTGGGCTTGGTGTAAAGAACACAGGTTTTAGGTTCATATGTCAGCTCTATCACCCTCTCTCATGTACAGTTTCTCTCTAGTAGGCAGAATGTTTTTTTATATTATCCAACCTTTAAAAAGAACCAAAAACCTAAATACGAGATAATGACTTGATAGAGTAGAGGATTCATCCATCATTAGATAATGACTCCCAGAATTATTATTTTGCAGAATATGAAATTGAATGATACTCAAAACAATTAAACTCAGACATAAACATGCTCCTGTCACAAGAAAAGAGGTATATTTGTACAAATGTAATTGAGGTGACAGCAAAAGAAAAAAATAAGAGCAAAACAACACAATTATTGTTGCCCCTTAAACAACACGGGGGTTAGGGGTGCAGTCAAAAATCAGCATATAACTTCTGACTGCTAATAGCCTACTACTGAACAGAAGCCTTACTGATAATATAAACGATCAATTAACACCTATATTTTTAGGTTTTTCTTTGTTTTTTATTTTTTAGAGAAAGAGTGTGAGAGTTGGGGAGGAGGGGAGAGGGAGAGAGAGAATCTTAAGCAGGCTCCATGCCCAATGTGGAGCCCAGTGAGGGGTTCGATGCAGGGCTTGATGTGGGGCTTGAGCTCATGACCCTGAGATGGTGACCCTGAGTTCATGACCTGAGTTGAAATCAAGAGTCAGATGCTTAAGGGACTGAGCCACCCAGGCACCCCACCTATACTATATGTTATATGTATTATATACTATATTCTTATAATAAAGTAAGCTAGAGAAAAGAAAATGTTAAGAAAATCACAACAAAGGGGTGCCTGGGTGGCCCCACCTATATTATATACTATATTCTCAAAATAACGTGAGCAGGAGAAAAGAAAATGTTATTAAGAAAATCACTGGGCATGGGGCGCCTGGGTGGCTCAGTGGGTTAAAGCCTCTGCCTTTGGCTCAGGTCATGATCCCAGGGTCCTGGGATCGAGCCCCACATCGGGCTCTCTGCTCCGCAGGGAGCCTGCTTCCTCCTCTCTCTCTGCCTACTTGTGATCTCTGTCAAATAAATAAATAAAATCTTTAAAAAAAAAAAAAAGGAAAAAGAAAATCACTGGGCAGTTCAGTCAGTTAAGCAGTCAACTCTTGGTTTTGGCTCAGGTCATGATCTCCTGGTTGTGAGACTGAGCCCATGTTGGGCTCTCCATTCAGGGTGGTGTCTGCTTCAGATTCTTTCTCCTTCTCCCTCCAGCTCACTCTCTCTCTCTCTCTTCCTGAAGGAAGGAAGGAAGGAAGGAAGGGGAAAGGGGAGGGAAAAAGGAAAGGAAGGAAGGAAGGAAGGGAGGAAGGAAATCACAAGGAAGAGAAAATAAATTTAAAGTAATATACTGTATTTATCGGGAAAAACCTACATATAAGGGTAGACCCGCACAGCTCAAACCCAGTTGTTCAAGGGTCAGTTATATACTCGACAGTCAAGCACATCTCTCACCCTACATCACTATGGGTAACTCCTGCTGCTACTTTAAAAATTTTTTTTTAATTTATTTATTTGTCAGAGAGAGAGGGAGAGAGAGAGCGAGCAAGCACAGGCAGACAGAGTGGCAGGCAGAGGCAGAGGGAGAAGCAGGCTCCCTGCCGAGCAAGGAGCCCGATGTGGGACTCGATCCCAGGACGCTGGGATCATGACCTGAGCCGAAGGCAGCCACTTAACCAACTGAGCCACCCAGG
>PISX010015091.1:0-12310 GCA_004024625.1 Mellivora capensis | reverse complement strand
AGCTGCTGCTACTTTAGATACTGGCCTTAAGATCAGGTGACATGAGTATCACCTTCTTTGCCAGTCTGGATGCTGACTCCAAGTCTCCTCTTATATTTCCCTCTGGAGAGGAAACATGTTAAGTAGGTTCCGATGAGTAAGAGGAGGGAGGCCTTTCTAGGGAGTCCAGTGGGCAAACTGCCAATCAAGATTGGCCTGGTGGAACCAGGTCAAGAAGCCACCCAGAACTGACCAAGTTCCTGGGCTTAGAGAAATACCACAGAGCAGGAGAGGGGTTCCAACTATGTCCCAAATGACAAAATGTGCATGCTTCAAAGTTTCATCAAGAACCAGTCATGGATTCAGAAAAATCCAGCACAACTAATTTCTAATGAGACCAGAGTGGTTGCCAAAGATTATCTTCACAAAGTCATCTCTACCCACTCTGGGAATTAAACCACCCCTGCTTCCCTTGGTACTGAGGTTGAGACTTGGGGGACAGTTAGAATAATTTCTCTTGGGGCACCTGGGTGGCTCAGTGGATTAAGCCGCTGCCTTCAGCTCGGGTCACGATCTCAGGGTCCTGGGATGGAGCCCCATGTCGGGCTCTCTGCTCAGCGGGGAGCCTGCTTCCCCCTCTCTCTCCGCCTGCCTCTCTGCCTAGTTGTGATCTCTCTCTGTGTCAAATAAATAAATAAAATCTTAAAAAAATAATAAAACTAGAATAATTTCTCTTCCAGATTCTTACTGACTTTTTTCTATGTATTTATATGATCAGCAAAATCTGGATTTCATTAATGTCAAATAAGCAATATTTCTTCCTTTACACAAGTCTTCTTCCTCTTACCACTCTCTGCATAGGAAATTTTTCCTCATCACTCACTTCCCCAAACAACTTTCAGCAACTCTCAGCAAATTTCCTGAAATCTACTCCACTACTATACTCCAAAAACAATATTGAAGTACTTACATTACGAAATTTTCCTTAATGATTTTTTTCTCTGTGCTTATTTCCTTCACTAATCTTTAAGCTTCTTCAGTCATTACCAAAGTTTTATTCCTTTCTGGGCTGGCATGAGTGTATTGTGATGCTTGGCACCAAGTAGACAGTAAATTGATGCTTATAAAGAATAAAGCATTTTAAAAAAAGAATAAAGCATTAAAAACTTTGGGCTTAAATTTTCTTGTGTCCTCTATATACCCATCCTGTTAGTAGTTCACACTAGTATGTTTTGCTTCTGACACAGCACCCAGTGATTCCCGTCTCCTGCATGTATACCCTTGTGTAATCTCCTCCCTTTGAGTGGAGGTCGGACCTAGCAACTAATTGAATATAGTAAAAGCGGTGCGATCTCACTTCCAAGATGAGTTCACAAACGCCGTGACTTGGGCATATTCTCTTGCTAGCACCCTCTCCTGTCCATCTGCTTGCTCCCCCTGATGAGGCCAGGCACCATGTAGAAGATGCTCTATGGAGAGGCCCACATGGCAAGGAACCAAGGCAGGCCTCATGAGGAATGGAGGGCTCTGCCCAGCAACTCATGAGGAACTGAATCCTGCCATCAACCACTCGATCTTGAGCTTGAAAAGTAGATCCTTCCAGTTGGGGCCCTGAGATGACGGCAGCCAGTGAGACCCTAAAGCAGAGAATCCAGCTAAGCCACGCCCAGATTCCTGACCCCCAGAAACTGTGAGGTCATAAATGTGTGTTGTTGTAAGACACTAAGTGTTGGGTAATTTGTACATAGCTATAGATAACTAATCATTATTTATCAATCAGCTAGGGTTCACATATGATAAAACCCAACAATAACAAAATACACAGCTTGCTTTATTTTTAAGCATAATTATTGGTGTGCAATAGGTATCAGCAAATTATTCTTCAGAATTCAAAACTGTGTTTTTCTCTCATCAAAATGGCTCAAAGCTCACTTGATCAAGTGAACTTTGCATTGATTTGGGCTTCTGAAAAGCACCAATTAAAAATCCAGGATATTTGTACACATTCATTCCATAAGCATTTATTGGGTCTGTATTGTGTGAGTTGGAGGCACGATTTCTCCCTAGCATATATCATTTTCTTTGGGTATATAATTTTCTTTGTTGTTTTTTTTTTTTTCGATAAATACATATTGCCTGGTTTTCCGATAAATACATATTGCCTGTTGAAAAAGAAAGTTCCTTCCCTCAGAGGGCTAATATCTAGAGAGGTGACCGACATCTAAACAGGCAATAACTACTTCTATTTCAAGTGATAGAAACCAGAGAGGAATGTGTGCTTTGCAGGTCTGTACGTGCTGCAACAAGGCAACTAATCCAACCTGGGGAGTGAGGATGCCCTTCAGAGCATGGGTAGAATCTTCAAGGGCAGATGAGAGTCACAGAGGAACAGTAAGAAGACTCCAGGCCAAGAGGATGAGATAATCCAAGGGATTTATCTGAATAAATTCTCCAGAACATTACTTCTGGTCAAATAGCATTAAACATATTCTTTTTTTTTTTTAAGACTTTATTTATTTATTTGTCAGAAAGAGAGAGAGCGAGCACAGGCAGACAGAGCGGCAGGCAGAGGCAGAGGGAGAAGCAGGCTCCCTGCCGAGCAAGGAGCCTGATGTGGGACTCGATCCCAGGACGCTGGGATCATGACCTGAGCCGAAGGCAGCCGCTTAACCAACTGAGCCACCCAGGCGTCCCTAAACATATTCTTAATAAGTCAACTGTTCTTTACAAGAAATATGTGTCTTATTACTATTATGAAAAAGCAAAAACAAATGGGGGTAATTTGTACAACTGGATCAAGACAATTAGAAACTAGACAGGATAATTTCCTTCAGTGGTTGAAGCCAGTGCCTAGTTCAGAAAACCAGACTTGTCATCTCCCCTTTATTTATGATTCTGAAAAGAACTTGAAATCCCCTGAATGAGAAGATAATCAGGAACTTCACAAATTAATGGCTATAGATTTCATTTCTTAAACACTTAGGACCTGACTTCTCTCAATTAACTTAATAATACTGCAAAGAAAGCTCAAAGAACAGCATCCAAGGTGCTTTTAAAACCAAACAAATACAAGCTTACATTAAAAATGAGTAAATAAAACAAGCTCCTAGAGCTGGATGTACAAATTAATCTTTAATTGGATATTAAAAGTGTTCACCAAGTAAGTACATGATATATTTAAACTCTGGTCTCTCAGGGTTCAGTTTCCCTAGCAAAATGCTTACCCTTATATTTCTGGAAAAAAGCTCTCCTTATCCTCCAGATGAAACATACATAGACTAAGGAGTCCTTGCTTGATTCCCAAAATGTTTTTTTTACTTTTATCATAATTATATCTCATACCAATTAGCAATAAACAAGATACCTTCCTGTATTTGAGTTGAACTAAATTCATAAGCTTTAAAGGCTGAGCCGCTTAAGCATGGTTAAACCCAAGTAAAATGCATAGCCTCATCTATGGTATGTCCAATTTTTGCTGCACACCTCGGTAGTTAGACATGTTCTCTTATGGAGGACTGAGGGCAATACAGGCCACACAAAAATCTCAGATTACAAAGAAGCTGGAGGTGGAGAGGGATTAGAATATAGGAGATAGGAGAGATGGTATGAATCTCTTGCTCTTCTCTCCAGCCAGGAGCAAGGGACCCTCTGGGAGATTCTAGGAATCATAAGATTGTTTACATGCCCCCAAACACACACACATACTGACACACGAGCACACCTCTATACACCCCACATTCTCCAATCCCACAGTTCACCCTTATATATTCTACGATAAAGAGAATAATGTGTTTCACCTGAAATCTGCTTGCATGAAATTCTAAACTCATAATTCCTTTGGATGAATGTAATATTTACCATGTAATATTAATGTATCATTGCCACATAATATTACATGAATGTGATATATACTCTATTATATGTCTGGCACCATTTAAGTGTTTGTTACCTCTTGAAACAGTTTCTTGCAGGGCCTTCATCCGCCATGAAATAAATTTGGTTGCCTATACCAGATTTATCTATCTATTTTATATATATATATCTCCATGTTGGAGAAACCACAGAGACACAGAGATGCCCAGGGATCCCCATCCGTTCCGCCCCCAGCTGTTTGATTTCCTCAGCACAAGCGTGAGACATAAGGGTAAAGGAGTCTGAGATGGCCCCAACTCCAGCCACTGTGACTGAAACCATCTCACAGGTCCCAGGAGAATCTGCCTGGCTACTCCCGGTCAACCCCCGGACTGGTAAGCAAAATAAATGAGAGCTGTTTTTTAAGCCCACGTGGCAGGATGATTTGATAGCCAGCAACAGCTAGCCAGAATAGTCTTTGAAGAAGAACATCTGGCTGGGTCTTCTGCCATTGGACCATCTTTCTGGTCATCTCAGAGATGTGAACTGTTTGGCAGCCACATCCTAGCCTCCCCCTCCAGGACTCACTTTATACTCCTATTTTAGCTGCACGTCAAGCCCACCAGGACAGCCCTGCCAGGGAGAAGAGCACTGTTCTCAGGTTAATGAGGCCAGGTATGTGGTTAGTGAGGTCGGGTACACTGGCCTTCCCAAGCACCTGGCTGCCTGTGCTTACCTACTACAGCATCACACGAGCAGTCTAGTCGGCATTTCACTTTGGATTCCAAGATTTTACTCCCAGACATACAGCTGTTCTGAAACACTCTTACTTAGAGCCCTTCTGGCCCCATTGCCCTTAATGGCCACACACACTTCCAAACCTTTTCCTCTGTTTATTACACCCACTTGAACTATTGCCAGACTTGAACTGGCAATGCAATTTGGGAACACATTCTAAAACTATTACTTCATCCCCCCAAATGCAGAATATTTTAAGAAAACATCCCACGGGGCGCCTGGGTGGCTTAGTCGTTAAGCATCTGCCTTCGGCTCGGGTCATGATCCCAGGGTCCTGGGATTGAGCCCCGCATCGGGCTCTCTGCTCAGCAGGAACCCTGCTTCTCCCTCTCCCACTCCCCCTGCTTGTGTTCCCTCTCTGTGTCTCTCTCTGTCAAATAAATAAAATCTTTAAAACAACAACAACAACAACAACAACAACAACAACAAATCCCACATTAAAAACTAATCCTCTAGCTCAAGAAGATGGATTTCTGAGCTTCAAGATAGTGTTCGTCTATGCTAGGAGAATTTAAGGTTACCTTGGAACCACGAAGACTTATTTCAGCTTCAAAGAAGAACTTCTGTTATAAGCTAGAGAATTAGACACCCAGACACACGCAGATGCATACAAGGATAAACCAGAACTTAACAGCCACAAAAATTGGCTTTGCTGAAGGGCAGACAGAAGCTATGCCCTACTGCCCTCCAGTAGACTACAGACGTGAATAAGACACACATTAGCGACTTGATAGATGGTAGGTTATCACTGGAGCAATCGAGGCTTACTCAGTCAACTTTTCCAGCAGGACCAATCCAATGTGCCACAGCAGAAATCTCCCAAACTCAAGGGAGCCCTGAGGAGGCATTGCTGTAAATGTTTTCCTGCACAGGCCTCCTGGAGGAGATGAATGAGAGAGCTACAGAAAGAAGCAACACACTTTAAGGGGAAATTCTCATTTCTGTGCGTAGCTCTTCTTTATTTTCTGAAGTGTTTTTGAGGGAAATAAATGTGTCCCCCATGGGGGTGCAATCTCAGCCTACTAATGTCACATTCATAAAGGCGACCTGGCCCAAAGGTGACCTGGCCCATGGAGAAGAGCGGGGCCTCCTGCTTTCCTGCTCCTGCCACCCACATGCCGTGTATACTCGCATCAGTGATATAACCTCTCTGATCTTTGATTCTTTTTCAGTAAAATGGGGGTTATAAGGCACAGGATTGTGGTAGGGGTTAAAGGACGGAATACTGTAACTAGGAGATTCTTCTGTGTGTACCGTGTGTCCTGAGGGTACTTGTTTAAAATAAAGCATATCAGAGGGGACGAGGGTGGGAGGTATGGGTGAAACAGGGGATGGGAATGAAGAGTGAACTTATCATGATGAGCCCTGAGAAATGTATAGAATAGTTGAATCACCGTATGGTTCACCTGAGCCTAATATAACACTGTCTGTTACCTATACTGGAATGAAAATTAAAAACTTAGAAAAAAAAATACTGTAAATGGGCAGTTTGGAACCTAGAACACATGAGGTATTAGATTCGTAATTATATAAATCAAATACTAATACAATTGCTAATATTTCTTTTTTTTAATTAAAAAAATTTTTTTTAAAAAGATTTTATTTATTTGACAGAGATCACAAGTAGGCAGAGAGGCAGGCAGGGAGAGAGAGGAGGAAGCAGGCTCCCTGCTGAGCAGAGAGCCCGATGCTGCGGGGTTCGATCCCAGGACCCTGGGATCATGACCTGAGCCGAAGGCAGAGGCTTCAACCCACTGAGCCACCCAGGCACCCCAATTGCTAATATTTCCTATTAAATTTTATTCTTCTTTTTTTTTCCATTTTGGAACATTATACTATTAATAATATGTATTGTTTAAAATACTTTTTTAGAACTCTCTAGTCAAAGAGTCAAGAGACCTGCTTCTTTTCCCAACCCTGCTCTTGGTACATATATGATCTGGCCACGTTGCTTTTATTTATGAGTTCCAGTTTACTTCTGGTTAAAAATAAATAAATAGTAAATAGATAGATAGATAAGTAGATAGATAGATAGATAGATAAATAAATAAATAAATGGTTTGGATTTGCTGATATTTTCTCTCTGACACAGACATTTTAGCAATTGATGACCCTAAGTTCAACTGAGTCTAATTTGTTTCCTTTGTCCAAGAAGGTTGACTTGAGCAATGAAAGCAAAAATTAACAAGGGGGACTACGTTAAACTAAAAAGTTTCTGCACAGCAAGGAAACCAACAAAATGAAAAAACAAGCTACTGAATGAGAGAAACTATTTGCAAATCATCTATCTCATAAGGGGTTAAGATCCAAAATACATAAAGAACTTACATAACTCAATAGCAAAAAACACAAACACTGTGATTTAAAAAAAAATGGGCAGAGTATCTGAATAGACATTTTTCCAAAGAGGACATACAGATGGCCAACAAGTACATGAGAAGATGCTCAACATGACTAATGATCAGGGAAATGCTAGTCAAAACCACAATGGGATATTACCTCACACCTGCTAGAATGGCTATCAACAAAAAGACAGGAAATAATATGTGTTGGTAAGGATGTGGAGATAAGAGAACCCTTGTGCACTGTTGGTGCGAATGCAAGTTGGTGCTTACACCATGAAAAACAGCATGAAGACTCCTCAAAAAATTAAAAATAGAACTTCCTTTTGATCCAGCAATTTCATTTCTGGGTATTTAACTAAAGAAAAGAAAAACAGTTCAAAAAATTATATATATGCATCCCCATGTTCACTGAAGCATTATTTACAACAGTCACATTATGGAACCAACCTAAGTATCCATCAATGCATGAGTGGATAAAGACATCATGGTACACAGACACACACACGAATATTATACAGCCACAAAAAAGAAACTCTTGCCATTTGTGACAACACAGATAGGCCTTAAGGGTGCTATACTAAGTGAAGTAGGTCAGAAAAAAATAAATACTGTATGATCTTACTTATATGTGGAATCAAAAAAAATGCTGAGCTCATAGAAACAGAGAAGATGGTGATTGTCAGGGACAGGGAGGTTGGGATGGGCAAAATGGGTGAAGGGGGTCTAAAGGTACAAACTTCCACTTATAAAATAAATGGGCCATAGGGATGTAATGTACAGCATGGTGACTATAATTAATAATACTGTTTTGCAGGGTGCCTGGGTGGCTCAGTTGGTTAAGCATCTGCCTTTGGCTCAGGTCATGAGCCCGAGGTCCTGGGATTGAGTCCTGCATTGGGCTCCCTGCTCAGTTGAGAGCCTGCTTCTCCCTTTCCTGCTTCCCTTGTTTGTTTCTCTCTCTGTCAAATAAACAAATAAAATCTTTTAAAAAATAAAAATAATAATACTGTTTTGCATATTTGAAATTTGCTAAAAGAGTAAATCTTAAAAATTCTCATCACAAGAAAAAAATTTGTAACTATGTATGGTGACAGATGTTAATTAGATTTATTATGTTGATTATTTTGCAATATATACAAATAACAATTCATTACATTGTACACCTGAAACTAATAAATGTTATTTGTCACTATACCTTAATTTTTTTTTAAAGTTGCTTTAATAAAGCATTTATTAGTGGCTTATGCTGAGGCCAATGGTCTAGAGACTAGTGGTATGCTGGTAAATGTTTCCTAATGTTGGCTCTCTGGAAGAAGAAAAACCAAACCAAACCAAAAAAACCCTGATTTAGAGTGTTTGTCAATTTCCATGGTGTAAACACTCCCACTGTGGTCAATTTCTGGCTATTGGCAAGACGTCACTGAAGGTAGAATAGGAAAGAGATACATGGAACTGGCTTTTGTGGCGCTGGATCGCCCTCCTCAGCCCGTGCTTCACGTTCAGTTCCTGAGCAGTAAGAACATCACAAGGGAAAACAGCTCCAGGTATCAGGATACTTTATATTCTTAGCCTCAATTCAGGACAGAGACATAAATAAACCCAGGTCTACCACACAAAATGTACCACTGAATTCACTGCCAGTTTGGGGGGAAAAAAAGGGTTTCGGAGACCATGCAATACTGCACTGCAAACTCAATCTTTACCTACTTTAAAACATTCCTGAATCTCAGACTATAAGAGCCACATATGACTTCTGAAGGCTCGAAGTCAGAAAATTAGAAAAAGCAAATTCTGTCTTTTCAATTCCTTAATGCCCATAAGAATGAAATTTGTCAAGGGCGCCTGGGTGGCTCAGTGGGTTAAAGCCTCTGCCTTCGGCTCAGGTCATGATCTCAGGGTCCTGGGATAGACCCCCACATCGGGCTCCCTGCTGAGCAGGGAGCCTGCTTCCTCCTCTCTCTCTGCCTGCCTCTCTGCCTACTTGTGATCTCTGTCTGTCAAATAAATAAAGAAAATCTTAAAAAATAAAAAAAGAATGAAATTTGTCAAATCAGTTCTCTCATCCGAAAAGTCAATCATCAACTTAATCATGGACAGACTCTGAATACAGGCTTTCCCTGGATGCTGAAGTTCAGAGTGCCCCAGGACTCAGAGCAGGGCTACAATGAGAACCAAGCACGGGCACGCTTTAACACCTGATACAGCATCTGTCAATTGCCCCAGCGCTAAAGTCCTGAAATCCATTTTAAGAAAAACACTCAGGATACAATTCACACCTTATTTTCTCACAAGACTGACATCTTTGATCATCAGACTTCTCCGACCTCAGAGATTTGAAGTTAAAAAACCTTTCCAAAACCCAGTGTACTATTAGGAGTAATGACAGCTGATATCTGACAGCCCTGTACACTGACTTCCAAAATTCACCTGAACATTTAGAAAGGAAGCGCCTTCTGACTTGCACCCCAGCAAAGCATTTAAGGTTCCTAAATTGTCACCCTGAGTCATCATGGAAAGACCATTTCGATCTCATTATCTTCGGTGCAAGGTAAGGAAAATATGTATTTTAGAAACATTTTCATCAAGAAGTTTTAGGGGCACCTGGGTGGCTCAGTAGATTAAGCATCTGCCTCTGGCTCAGGTCATGATCCCAGGGTCCTGGGACAGAGCCCTGTGTCGGGCTCTCTGCTCAGTGGGGAGTTTGCTTCTCCCTCTCCCTGCTGCTCCCCCTGCTTGTGCTCTCTCTCCCTCTCTCTCTGTTCGTGCTCTTGCTCTCTCTCTCTCTCAAATACATAAAAAAAATCTTTTAAGAAATAGATAAAAAATAAAAATGAATTAAAAATTACTCATGAAATAATTTATTCCTTAGAAATGTGATATTGCTGTAGTTCTCTATGTTAAGGTACTAACATATAGAATGCCTACTGAGTACAGGCATTTGGAGATAAAGACTCATAAAACAATATATGGAATGTTGTTGTTGTTCTTCCCCAATCCCTTTACTCAGTCCATACATCCAACCCCAACCCCGTGAGTGTTGGCTGTTAGCAGCTTGCACTTGGCTCCTTCTCTAAAAAAACTGTTATTGTCTGTCTGACTGGGAGCCCTGTCACTGGGGTGGTCATTCCCTGCAAGAAGCAGCTTATTCCCATTAACTTACTGACAAGGTTGTACTAAAGTCCTCCCATGCCCACACCTGGCTAAAGGCAGAACCAATTTTGTGGTGCAATTTGTGCTCTAGAATTCCCTAAAGGATCAGACTAAGATAGTCTCCAGCTGAGATCGAAACCTTGCTTGACTTCTTCCCTTGTCCTGTACTGCTCCCCTCAATTTCCTTCTGAGAAAATGTCCTCAATAAGGTATTTGCAAAAAAGTCCATATCTCAGGTTCTACTTCTGAAGTATCCAACCTAAAACAGACTTACACCATTTTTTCCAAGAATATCAGCCATATATAAAAGTTAGCTCAGCTATTAATTGGCCACTGATTGCATATAGAGGATTAAAAATAAAAGGGGATTTAGATGATATGTCCACTCCCAACACTCTCTGGTGGTCTAGTGGTTAGGATTCGGCGCTCTCCTATGTCTATTCCCAGCTAAGAGAGAATAATGGGCAGCGGATGTAATTTCCTGACAGACACACCAAAAATATATATATATATATATATGGAAAATGGTTTTATGACATTAATACCAGGTAATAAAAGACAGTTTTCTATAAAAGACAAAACAAACAAACAAATGAGATGTACCCTAAGGTTGCTCAAGCTTATTGCATGAAGAAAAAACCCAGGACAGTCCTGGCAGACTCCCAAGTCGAGAATATAGAGCTGGGAGGCCATGGAAGTCAAGGTAAGAATTACTAAAGAAGAAAAAGCTACATAGAAGGAGAACTCTGGAGATCAGCAGAGGGCCCCCCCTGACTATTCAACTGAGTATAGGTCAGTACATATACATGAGGAAGGGAACACCAGAGAAGTTTAAAGGGAGAAATCCCTGAAGATCACACAGGACCAGGAATAGTGCTCATTCCTAGCTGGTTGGGTGGAAAGCATAATTCACACGGCATTGGGTAGAATACTAAAAGGAGTTTTGCCTTAGTAGTAACAGAAATATAGTGATAGACTACTCAATAATGCTCTGATCTCACCTAACAACCCTTAAAATCAATATTCAAAAGTATCAAACTGTTTCTAAGTAACTTAACTACACCCCAGAACACAGCTCAAGAATATTTACTAGAATCTGAAAATATACAGCACTCTTCAAGGTAAAAGTCACAATGTTTGACATCTAGTAAAAAAATTACCAGACATGCAATAGACACATGAAAAAGTGCTCCACATCACTCGGCATCAGGGAAATATAAATCAAAACCACAATGAGATACCACCTCACACCAGTCAGAATGGCTAAAATTAATAAGTCAGGAAATGACAGATGCTGGCGAGGATGCGGAGAAAGGGGAACCCTCCTACACTGTTGGTGGGAATGCAAGCCAGTGCAACCGCTCTGGAAAACAGCATGGAGGTTCCTCAAGAAGTTGAAAATAGGGCGCCTGGGTGGCTCAGTGGGTTAAGCCACTGCCTTCGGCTCAGGTCATGATCTCAGGGTCCTGGGATCGAGTCCCGCATCGGGCTCTCTGCTCAGCAGGGAGCCTGCTTCCCTCTCTCTCCGTCTACTGTGATCTCTCTCTGTCAAATAAATAAATAAAATCTTTAAAAAAAAAAGTTGAAAATAGAGCTACCCTATGACCCAGCAATCACACTACTGGGTATTTACCCTAACGATACAAACGTAGTGATCCAAAGGGGCACGTGCACCCAAATGTTTATAGCAGCAATGTCCACAAGAGCCAAACTATGGAAAGAACTTAGATGTCCATCAACAGATGAATGGATAAAGAAGATGTGGTATGTATACACAATGGAATACTACGCAGCCATCAAAAGAAATGAAATCTTGCCATTTTCAACCACGTGGATGGAACTAGAGGGTATTATGCTTAGCGAAATAAGTCAATCGGAGAAAGACAATTATCATATGATCTCCCTGATATGAGGAAATGGAGATGCAACGTCGGGGGTTGGGGGGGTAGGAAAAGAATAAAAGAAACAAGATGGGATCAGGAGGGAGACAAACTATAAGAGACTCTTAATCTCACAAAACAAACTGAGGGTTGCTGGGGGGAGTGGGGTAGGGAGAGGGTGGTGGGGTTATGGACATTGGGGAAGGTATGTGCTATGGTGAGTGCTGTGAAGTGTGTAAACCTGGCAATTCACAGACCTGTACCCCTGGGGCTAATAATACCTTATATGTTTATTAAAAATTTTTT
>PISX010015090.1:0-50888 GCA_004024625.1 Mellivora capensis | reverse complement strand
GAGCAGGGAGCACAAGGTGGGAGCACAGAGCACAGGGTGAGGATGGTTGGGGCATTGGGCCCAGGCTGGCCCCCTTGGTGAGTCCGAGGAGACCAGGCCGCTGCAGTGGGGGCTCCTAGATGTGGAGATGGAGGGTCTGCCACACTGTGAGGCCCCCCAGCCTCAGTTTCCCCATGGGTGAGACAGGTGCGCCCAGGTGACGCTGTAGGGCTGGGAGGTCAGGGAGCATCACAGAGCTCGCCGTGGGGGGTTGTTGCTCCAGAGAGGGAGGAGCTATTTGAGAGTAGGGACTGGGGGCGTGTTCTGCTTGTGGGGGCGGGTGTTGGGGTGGGATTCTGGTGGAATCAGCTTCTGCAGAGCTGGGAGGTGGGGCGATGAGGCAGGTCCTGGCTGGCCCTGGCGCAGGTGTGCCAAGCCCTGACCTGCTGGCCAGAGTGACCCGCCGGGAGGCAAAGCCTGCAGTGACCCTGAGGGTGTCCCTGAGGTCATCGTGGCAGCCCTGCAGCAGCAGCCGGGCCGGTCAGCTGGGGCGGCGGGACCAGCCCCCGCCGCCCAGAGCCACTGTCAGCCGTGTGTCCCCGGACTTGTCCGTGTTAGCGGTGTCTCCTGGCCCGCTGCTGTCCTGGGTCCCCGGGATGGTCTGGGAGCTCTAGTCAAGGCCCAGGACCG
This sequence comes from Mellivora capensis, assembly GCA_004024625.1. Classification (NCBI taxonomy): domain Eukaryota; kingdom Metazoa; phylum Chordata; class Mammalia; order Carnivora; family Mustelidae; genus Mellivora; species Mellivora capensis. The sequence goes on along the minus strand of PISX010015090.1, from coordinate 50,219 downwards.
GGGGAGGGGGCTTCCAGGTTCTGCTTTATCGGAGTGTTGCTGGCCGAGCCTTGTGGGTTTGGTGGGTATGCACAAGCCTGCTGGGCTGCAGGTGCCGGGCACGGGGTATGGGCTGCACGTTTAAACGCACACACGTGTGTTTACTTACAGACACCCTAACAATACCTAGTGTTGACAGCGAGGGTGTGTGATGGTGTAGAAGCACACGGTGTGTGTGTGTTCGGAGCGTGTGTGTGTATCAGTGGACGGACTTGACTGTGGGAGTTACATATCTGTGTGTACGTGTATGTGCACGCGCGTGATGTTCATGTGTGTACGTGTGTTGGATGCACACGTGCGGATATGTGTGCATTTGTATGTGTGCATATGTGTGTATGTGTGTGGGATGGTGCAAACGTACGTGTCTGTGTGTTTGCATCCACACGTGTGGGTTTGCATTCGTGTGGACTCTGGTTGCTGAGGTGTCTGTACACGTGTGTGTGGACACGGGAATCTGTATGTATGCACGTGTGGGTGTGCATTGTGTACAAGTGTGTATAAATACGTGCAACGGATTTATACATGTGTATTATGTATGTGGGCATCGATATAAGTGTGTGCACGTGTGCATGTGTGGGCGTGTGCACATAACCGTATAAGTGTGTGCAAGTGTGCACACACGTGTGTGGCTGTGTGTCTGAGGGTGTGCGTGTGCATGCATGTACACACGTGTGTGTGACTGTGAGCCCTTGGGGGCTGTGCCCCAAGCACGTCTGCTGCTGGCGACATGCCCACGGATGGAGAGGCTCTTGACCGGTTCTGAGACACTGGAGTGTGGTGTCCTCATCCCACCTTCAGCGCCTACCGACGTCCTGGAAGAAGCCCCGTTTGGGGCCACCCCCGTTTCTGAATCTCCCTTTGCTGTCCCTCCTGGCTTGTTTCCTGTGCGCTTCCTTTCCAGTGTCTTTCCTTGCTGGGTGTGTGTCTGTTTTCATCTCTTCTCTTACGTGGGCGGCCTGTCCCCCCAGACTGCGTAAGGTTCCGGCCCTAATGCGTCTCCCGGGGCTGCGTGCGCCTTTGGACTTGGGCTCGGCCGGGCCCGGCGCTACCGCGATGGCTGCAGTGTGGGCCTCGCCTGCGTGCACGGACTCCCAGCCTGTGCCCTGCATGCGCCCCGGCCCCGGGAGCCTGCGGTCACGCGCGCTCCTGCCGTCACGGGGCGGCGGTGCGGGCCCAGCTCGCATGCTCTGCGTGTGTCGTTGCACGCGGGTCCTCAGTGCTGTTGCACGCAGGTTCCGAGCAGCTCCGCCCAGCAGGGCGCCCGGACGCGCGCGGCGGCTCAGGGCTGCAGTTCTTGCGCGGGAAGTCTGCTCCACGGTGAGCGTCCCCCAGTCCCGCCAGCCCCGGGCAGGGCTCCATGCCCTCCATGTTTGGTCTTTGAGCATCTTTTCCCACGTCGTCATCACGCTGGCGTCTGGATAATGAGATTTTTGGCCTTTTCCACCGCCGGGCCCACCGGCGCTTCAGCTGTAGCTCGAGGCGGCTGCTCTGTCTTCCTCGCGTGCGTGTGACTGTGCTCTCGGCAGCGACATTTAGACTCCACATGTTAGAGACGTTATCCGCAAGAGCATTGTGGCTCACGGAGGCTGGGTGTACCCTCGGTTATGTTGCTGAGGGAGCAAATTGGACGTCGCTTCCTTCTCTGGGCCTGGGGGTATTTTCCAAATCACGCTGTGCTCTGTTTTATCTCTGCGTTACCCCGATGGCGCCCGCCAGTCCACGGGCGGGGAGTGGATGCGGGCCCGGTGGTCGGGTTCTGGGGCGGGACTGGCGATGTCCTCCCTGCACTCCTAGGACTGTGCCTCCCGGCCGCTGGGTCACGCAGATGGCTACTTGTCCACGTGCTTTCGTGCTTCTCTGTGGCGCGTGTGTTTGCATCCCTCCCGGTCCGTGCTCTCACTGTGCCCGTGGCTGCGAACGAGCCGCTCACTGTGGAGAGGCTGGGCTTCTTCAGGAGGGATCCCCGTGTCCCCAGCTCTCTTTCTGTGGCCTTGCTTTGCTGTGTGTAAGAACGCACTTGTCCCTAGTTCCAGACCTATCTGTTATTTCTCTTGGTGGTTTCATCTGGTGCTTCGGGAACAGGAGGGTGAATGCTGACAGGTCCCTTCCGTGTGTCCTTGGCCATCTCAAGACTGGGTGAGTTAGGACCGTGACCTGCATGCCTTTCCTATTGGAGCCTGGGGTTTCGGTCTGTGACACGGCAGCGGCTCCCTGGGCACCTCCATCCCCTCTCCTTGGGGTCGCTCCCTGCCCCTGGCTGTCCCGGCTGATTTTAGGTCCTGAAGCCCAGTCTCTGGGGCGGCTCAGATAGGCTTGGCCCCCTCTTGGGGGCTTCAGGTACCTGCAGGCCCCTGGCGCCTCACTCCGCCTGGGGACAGCCCAGCAAGCAGGCCCAGGGCAGCAAGCCGTGTCCGTGGCGGCTGTGGGTTACAGGTGAGGGACACGCGACTGTACGGCCTGCTCAGGGTCGGTGTGTGTTTTCACGTTGTGACTCAATTAGCGAAGAACCCAATTTAATAGCTGCCTTTAGGGCCTTTTCTAGACCCTGAGCCGGAAAGAGGGCACACTGGTGATGTGTGAGGGGATATTAGCGGATGTTCCCCGATTCCAGGAGGGGGTGCTGGGGCCACACCCTGATTCTGAGGAAGGGTTCGGAGGATATGCCCCAGTTCTGGGAGGCAGTCCTGGGGGGATGCACCCTGATTCTGGGACGGGGTCCTGGGGGACAGGCTTTGGTTCTGGGAGGGGGTGCTGGCCGGGATGTCCAGCTCTGGAATGAGCACTGTGTGGTTACAGGTGAGCCCACTGGCTTCTGCAGGAGGCAGCAGACGCTGGGGCGGGGGCGTCTAGGAATGGGGTGTTGGGTGACGTGAGCTGCGGGAGGAGCGTAAGCAGACGTCAACGCCAGTGTGGTGGTGCGTGGTGGTCGAGGGGCGGCCTCCACGTGTGGCCTCAGCTGTGAGGACCCGGGAGACAAGGGAAGGGGGAGGGAGGTGTGTGCACACGGCCGCATGCGGGAGCTCCAGTGGGTCCTCGTGGGAAGGAAAAGGGCTCAGGCCGAGGTGAGGACTTGCAGGCAGGGGCGGGTGCCGTGAACGTGCACCGAGCAGGGCCGGGGAGGCTTCCCGGAGCGGGACACACGGCATGTCAGAGCACAGACCAGGTGCTCCCTCTTCCCCAGGGCTGTGTCCGCAGGACTGACCTGGCTTGGGTGACCGTGGGCTTGCAGGAGGAGGGAGAGGGAGAGGAGAGCAGGGCCTGCGCTGAGGTGCAAGCCCCTGGCGTTAGAACCCGCCTGTCCCAGTGGCAGGGCCGGTCACCATGGGACGCACGGCTCTGCTCCGGAATCGGGCTGGACGACTCTCATCTGTGATTTGCAGATCTGATGCCAACACGTTCTCCACGTTGGTCTGTTCTGCTTTGGGGCAGGTCGTAGGCTGTTTGGTCCCCCCTGGGAGGAACTGCGTGTCGCTCCCCGCTCCCCACATTGTCATTTAGAGCTAAAAGCCTTGTGTCTGCGGAGACAAATCTAGAGGGCGGTACAGCTGGTTTGCTTGCAGAACCTGAGTGAGCGTTCCTGCCCTGCCAGCAGAGCCGCGGGGTCTGGGCGAGGGTGGGCAGGGCTGTCTGCCGCACCGGATGCCTACTCTACTTCTAGAAGCATCTCTGCTGTACGTTGAGAAGCTCCCTGAGTTGCCAGTGTCCCCAGGGTTGACTCCTCTGGGAGGGACTTGGTGTATGGAGACCACCCCTCCCACAAATCAGTGTGGACACGGGCCACTACCGCCCCTGCGCAGGGTCGTGGCTGAGCACAAGGGGGTGTGTGATCCAGAATGTTCTTCCCGCCTGAGTTCACACCCTGATGGTTCTGTGTTGTGGTCTGGTCTGTAAGGAGTTTATTCCATTTTCCAATCTGGGGCTCAGAGTTTCTGACTCAGGAGTGACAGAGTAGCCCGTGGCAGAGCGGGCACAGCGGAGGCCCAGGGCCCCCAGACCAGCCACGTACCCCCTTCCCAGCCCTGGGTGTCCTGAGCCACACTAGACTCGGCTTCCAGATGCCCGAGGTCGAATCCTCTGAGAGACTTGGAGGGTCTTTTCACAGGGGTCTTTCAGTCTTTCACTTTCAGAACAAAAATGTCCAATGTTGGGTCTTTGAGACAGAAAAGCCTTAGAGCAACTGATTGGGAAGAAAGAACAGGCACCCAGAGGTCTCAGGGACGGGCAACGCAGCTGCAGACAGAGCCGGGCTAAAAATAGATATGAGGGAAACACTGAGGAGGCCTCGGCACCAGAATATTTGAGAACTTAGATGAGACGCGCCAATTCCCACAAGGTGTCCACTCCTGAAACTGATCTGAGAAGCAAACGAAGGGTTTGGAAAGCCCATGACCGCCAACTTGTCAACTTGGTGCTAACAGTCACCTCCGGGTCGGGCGGTTCCCCCACGAGCCGTGTGGGCATCCAGGGAAGAAGCCCTCCCTGCCCCCATTGTCCTGGGGATATGTGCGGAGGGTAACCCTCCAGAGTCGCCAACACACACACAGGGAGAGTGGCCCCTGCTCCCAGGGCCGTGTTTGTGGGTGCGGTCACCCTGAGGCCCTTGGCCTCCTGGCGCCGAGCGGGGAGCAGGTTTTGTCTGGACCCCTTGGCACACTGAGATGCCATGTATGGAACTCTGCGGGGGCTGAAATGACCAGGTTGTCGTCCCCACGATTGCCCGGACTCCACGGAAGCAGAACTGAGGCCACAGCGCTCAGCCCCACGCCCCTGCAGCAACCCGGGCTCAGGCTGGCACTGGCCCTTCTGACTTGTGTCGTGGGGCGCGGCTGGCACGGGACACCCTCCATCCCTCCTCCTGCACGGAGCCAGCTCTGGAGAGCAGGGCCTGCCCAGCATCCCTTCGGCCGTGCATGCGGGGTGCTTGTGGTGGGTGGCTCCATGGGAATAGGGGTTCATCCCTCCTTCCCCCCGGAGACTTCATTTTTGCCTGTACACAAGGCAGGTGCCTCCTGGGGGCTCCTGGGGGAGCCTTTTCTCGGGGCTCGGGCGGGCGCAGAGACAGATGTTGCTTTCTCTTCCTCTCAGGACGCTAGTCCTTTCAGACTAAGATCCCACCCTTTGGCCTAGTCCTTTCAGACTAAGATCCCACCCTTTGGCCTCTTTAAACCTTAATTACCTCCTGAAAGCCCCTTCTGCAAATACAGTCATGTTGGGGATTAGGACTTCAACCCAGGAGTTCGGAGGGGACACCCTTCAGATCGTGCGTGGCACCTGCCAAGTTCACGCAGAAGCCAGGTGCGTGGTGTAAAGGTGAGGAGAGGCTGGACTTACGTCCTGGCTGGGTCATGGTCAAGAGGCCCCCGGTGCCCGGGGCTGGGTGGGCCCCCGGCCTCGGGGCTCCCTATGTGGCCTCATTCCTGGGTGCCACAGGAAATAGAACTGAGCAGTTGGAGGCGTAGAAGCAGGCCCGGGCTGATGGAGGAGGCCTCCACGTCTGGGCTTGTGGGGTCGTAAGTTCGAGAGCTGAAGCAGTTATGGGATTCCCCTGTCGACGGTCATCCACAGCTCCATACATCTGAATGCATGGCCCATGGCAGGCTCTGGAGACACTGGGCTGCTGGGAGGCTGGTGCCAGCCTTCACTGGGCAAGACTTGATGTAACTGTGGGTGGGACACAGGTCCTGCTAGTCTCCGCGGGGTGAGCCACAGGGAGGATGGGGGGGCATCCATGGGATGTATAGTGTGGAGAAGGAGCAGGACATCACTTGGCTGGGGCTCTGAAGGATATGTAGGAGTTTTCCAGGTAGAGGCTGGGAAGTGGGTGTTCAAGCAGACAGATGGGGGGGGGTCACCAGTGTTGTATATGACATAGGGCAGGCAGGTGGTGACTGCAGCTCTGTGTTCCTTTGGCTTGGAGGGGGTCGTGATGGGGCTGGAATGGCTGCCCTGTTGAGACCACTTGGGAGTCTCAGCATGTTCCTAGCTCCACACTGGGGTCTAACCTTGAGCTCTGAGGCTGTCACAGCTGGAGAGCATGGGGATGGGGTGAGAGGCCTCTGAAGGTCACCCCGGAGCTCCGCGGTGACCTCCTCCCCTCTCACTCCCCACCCTCTGGCCAGGACGCCTGTTTGACAAGACCCCGCCACGAGCTCAGCCTCCGCTCCCAGGGCCCTGCTGTTATTCGGACGCCGATCAGTTGTAATTCCAGAATACGGTCTGGCCGTTTACAAAGCCCAGTCGGGTTTGTCATCCTAACGAGGAAAACGGGTGTGTTTGATCGCCTCCTGTGTGAGGACACGTGTCAGGGATCTGGGGTGGGTTTTCTACAGGGCCTGTCAGTTCCCGGAGCCCAGCTGTTATTCAGATGCCAATCAGTTGTAATTCCAGAATACGGTCTGGCCGTTTATAAAGCCCAGTCGGGTTTGTCATCCTAACGAGGAAAACGGGTGTGTTTGATCGCCTCCTGTGTGAGGACACGTGTCAGGGATCTGGGGTGGGTTTTCTACAGGGCCTGTCAGTTCCCGGAGCCCTCAAGAATTACAGTTACCTGTTTTTTAAATTAAGAAGAAATAAGCCTCACCGATCTATAGTTCACACACCATCAAGTTCAGTTTAAAGGACGAAACTACTGCACGAGTTTCTCATATTTATGGTCATCCTCACAATGATCTAACTATGGAATGTTTTCGTCGTCTGGGAAGAAACTCGTGCCATTTGGCAGTGACTCTCCGGGCCACTCCCTGGTCGTGCTGTGTCTCTGTGGACTTTCTTGTTCCGGGCTCTCTGTAGGAACGGGGTCATGTGGTGTGCGTGTGGTCTCTGGCCTGTGGCTTCCCTCCCCGAGCACGGGGTCTGGGGACGTGTCCACATTGCAGCCCGTGAGCCAGAGCTGCGTGGACGTCTGGTCGTCCCCACTCGGTGCCTGTCCCCAACAGGGCTCCCGAGAACACTCCCGTGTGAGTGTCGGGTGTCAGTGGTTTTCGTTCCCCTGAGGTGGAGGGCCCGGAGTGGAGTCGCGGGCCAGCATTTCGCACGGGGCTTTACTGTTTCCATTCCCACCAGCAAGGTATGAGGGTTTTCTCCACACCCGGATTCGTCGTTTTCCCTCGATGGAGCCTTTTAGTTGGTGCTCATTACAGGTGCATGCTGGGTTGTGAGCCACAACACGGAGGCATCCCGTGTCCCCTCCATCTCGCTTCCCCAGCAGCAGGGGCCTGAGCAGGGGCGGCCAAGACACAGAGCACGCCCGCGCCGCATGGACCCCCACGCCTCCTCCCCGCTGCCAGCTTGGAGTCATTGTCCGTGTCAGTAAACGTGTCATCTCGGAAATGGACCCACGTGGAGTCCTGCGGCGTGCAGACTCTCGGGGTTGGCGTCTTCCACAGTCTGCCGAGGGTCGATCAGGTTCTTGCTGTCAGCTCACCCCCTTCGCTTGCCAGCCGTGTTCCGTGGTGTGGATGGACCTCTGTTGGCCTGACCGCTCACCTGCAGGAGGACGTCTCGGTGGTTTCCAGTTTGCCGCGATCGTGAACAAAGTTGCTGTGAACCTTCCCTCAGGTTTTTGTGTGAACGCGAGTCTTCGGTGCTCTGGCGTGAACGTCTGGGAGTACGTTGCTGGGCTGTGTGGTGGTCGCCTGTTCAGTTCACAGAGAAATCATGAAGCTCCTTTCCACAGCGTTTGGATGACGCTTTCCTCCCAGCACCAAAGCATGAGGGATCCCGTTTCTCTGCACCCTCACCAGTGGGTGCTGGTGTCACCGGTGGCTGTTGTAACACTTCTGATAGGTGTGCACTGAAGCATCGGGGCGACTTGAATTTGCATTTCCCTGGTGGCTGTGACACTGAACACCTCTTCACGTGGTTATTTGCTGTCTCTGTGTCTTCTTTGGAGAAATGTCTGTTGATGTCTTTTGCCCATTTTCTAACTGGATCGATCTATGTATCGTCTGTCTGTCTGTCTGTGATCTACCTATTTGTCTACCTGTTATCCATATGTCTGTCTCTCTATCATATGTACCTTCTGTCTTTCTATAGTCATCCTCATGTAGCTCTCATTATGGAGCGGTGAGGGTTCTTTATGTATTATAGATACTAGTTCTTTGGCACGTATGTGGTTTGCAAACGTTTCCTCCTGGTCTTCCATCCTCTTAACGAGGTCTTTCACAGAGCAAATGGTTTTGATTTTGATGAAGATGGATTTGTCAATTTGCCCTCTTATGAATCCTGCTTTTGGTGTCAAGTCTAAAACTCTGTGGCCCTAGATCCCAAAGATTTCTCTTACGTGTTTTCTAAAGTTTTATAGTTTTATAGTTTATGTTGAAATATATACTCTGAGTTAATGTTTGCATCATGTGTGAAGTTTAGATCCAGGCTCTTTTTTTTGGGGGGGGGTCTGTGGGTGTCCAGTTGCTCCAATGCCATCTGTTGAAAATGCTATACATCCTTCATTGCCAGTTTTATTGAGATATAATGGACATATAACGTCATCTAGGTTTAAAGCGTGCCGCATGATGATTTGGTATATGTATATGTTGGGAGGTGATCACCACAATAAGCTTAGCTAGCCTCCTTCAGCTCACATAGTTATATCCACCCGATGGGAACATTTCAGATCTACTCTTCCAAGTTTTCAGTATGGTTAGCTACAATCACATGCTGTATGTCACATCTCCAGAACTGACTTATTTTACAATTGGAAGTTCAGACCTTTTGACCCTCGCCATGTCCATTTTGCCTCCTACCCCCTGAACCTCCAGCAACCACCAATCTCTTCTTTGTATCTGGGAGTTCAGTTATTAAAGATTCTACATTTGTATTTGTCTTTCTCTGTCTTACTTCTCTTTGTGTAATACCCCATAGGTCCATCCATGTTGTCACAAATGACAGGATTGCCTTCTTTCTTTTACAACTGAACACTATTCCATTGTATGTATGTCCCGTACTTGTTTTCATCCATCCGGGGACACTTAGGTTGTTTCCACGTCTGGGCTGTTGCAGGTAATGCTGGGTTGTATCGTAGTTCTGTCTGCTCTACTGCATTGCTTTAGTACCTTTGTCAAAAATCCATCGGGTGCCTTTGTGTGAGTCTTTCCAAGGCCTGTGCTCTGTCCCCTTGCTCTGTGTGTTTCTCCTTCCACACAGTCTTGGTGCTTTTGGCAATATAATAAATCTCAAAATCAAGTAGAGCAATTCCTCCCACTTTGTTTTTTTGTTTCAAAATGATTTCGGTTATTATTGTTTCTTTGCTTTTCTGTATAAGTTTTAGAATAATATGGCCTTTGTCTACTAAAATCTTTGCAGGGATTTTGATAGGATTTGTGATAAGCCTGTCTATCAATTTGGGGAATATTGACATCTTAACCATTTTGAGTCTCCCAGTCCATGGACATAGTATGTCTCCCCATTTATTTGGATCTTCTTCAGGTTCTTTAACCATTGTTTTGTAGTTCTCAGCATGTAAGTTCTATATGTGTTTTGATATATTTACCCCTATCAATTCCATTTTTTAATTGCCAATGATAAATTGTATTTTTGGTATCGGTGTCTTGTGGTCATTCTTAGTGTATAGAAATACAACTGATTTTTGTATGTTGATCTTGTATTCTGCAACCTTCTGAGCTTTTGTTTCTGTTTTTGTTTTTCGATATTGTTTTGTTTTGGCATGGTTTTTCAGAGTCCTTTATATTTCTTATGTGGATCATCATACTATCTGCCAATATTTAGAGTATTATTTCTTTCTTTCCAATATATGTGCCTTTCATTTCCTTTTTTTACCTTATTTCACTGACTATACTTTCCAGTGCTATATGTTGAATACAGGTGGGAAAAGGAAAAGCAGACATCCTTGGCTTGCTCCTGGCAAAAAAAAAAAAAGAAAAGAAAAGGAAAAAAAAAGTTTATTGTTTCAACATTAAGTGTGATATAATTTGTAGGCTTTTTCTGGGTATTCTTTATTGAGATGAGGAAGTTACCCTGTCTTCCTATTTTTCTGAGGATTTCATCAGGAATTGATGTTGAATTTTGTCAAGTTCTTTTTCTGAATCGATTGTTGTATGATTAAAAAAACATTTTTATTTAAATATATGTTATAGTTGCAGTGTAATTACCATGTGCAACAATGTTACATTAGTTTCAGGTGTAGAATATAGTGACTTGACAAGTTTATAGTTATGCTCACCACAAGCATAACTTGTGGTTATACTTGGTAGATACGTGTTTTTTTATTCTTTATCCTGTTGATATGGTGTAACATTGATTGATATTTCCGTATTGAACTTGCATTATATCTCCTGATTAAACTTGGGTCAGGTGTTATTATGTATTGCTGATATGCTAATATTGTGTTAAGGGTGTTTACATCTGTATTCTTCAGGGATATTGGTCTGTAGTTTTTTTTTTATTTTGATCCAATTTTAGTGTTAGATAATACTAACTTTATATAATGATTGGGTTGTGTTCTCTTGGTGTAATGTGGTATCACATTCAGTAAAACCATCTGGATCTAGAGTTTTTTTAATATGATTTTTTAAATTAGGAATTCAGTTCACTTAATAGATTACAGAAGTATTCATATATTTTATTTATAGTATTTATTTCTTACTGGATGAGTTGTAGTGGGTTATGCTTTTTGAGAAGTTTGTCCATTTCTTTGGAATTGTCAGATTTATGTGTGAAGAGTTGCTACTATTCCCTTTATCCTTTCGGTGTCTGTAGGGGCTGTACTGATATAATTTTTTTCCAATTTTGTGTATCTGTATCACGTCTGTCTCTCTGTCTTTCTCACTGGTTTTGTTAGAGGTTTGTATATTTTATTGATATATTTAAAATATCACATTTTTGTTTCATTGATTTTGTTTTTTTCCTGTTTTCAGCTTCACTGATTTCTTTTTGTGTTTACTATACTATTCCTTCCTCTAATTTTCATTTATTTTGTTGTTCTTTTCGTATTTTCTTTATATGGAAGTTTGATTATTTGATAATTTTCTCTTTTTTAATGCAAGCCTATAGTCTCCTAAATTTCCCATTCAGAACTGCATGCCACAGATACTGGTGTGTTGTATTTTCCATTTCATTCAGTTTTGTGTATTTTTAAAAATTTCTTTTGGGATATCCTTTCAGCTCCTGGATTGCTTAGAATTATTTTGTTTAATTTCTCAATATTTGGGTTTTTTTCTGCTATTGATTTCTAGTTGGAGTCCATGATTTTCAAAGGCCATACTCTATTATTTGATTTCTTCTAAATATGCTAAAGTTTGTGTCATGATCCAGGCAGGATATGGCTTGTCTTGGTGTGTGTTCTGGGGGTACTTGAAAAGAATGTGTATTCTGCACTTCTTGGGTGAGGTGTTATATACTGTTGTATGATGGTCCTCCTGAGCGCTTTCATATCATTGGTGGTCTTTGTCCAGCTTTGTTTCCCTCAGAAGCCCTCAGTTAACATTGCAGATTTGTCTCTTTCTTCTTTTGGTCCTGTCAGGTTTTGGTTCACGTATTTCACAGCTGTGTTGTTTGGTGCATGCATATTTAGGATTGCTGTGTCTGGGTGGATTGACTTTTATCATATGTAATGTCCCTATCTGACTTACAGTATTTTTCCTTGAAGTCTAGTTTATCTGATAATAATACAGACACTCCTGTTTTCTTCTGATTAATGTTTGCGTGATATATTTTTTCCATCCTTTTCCGTTGAGCCCGACTATTTTATATGTGAGTTTCCTGGCAACTCTATAGAGTTGGGTCATGCTTTCTTAATCCGGTCTGCCAGTGTCTGTCTTCTGTGTGTTTAGAACATTTATTTTTCATGTGATTATTATGTTAGAGCAGAAATGTTTCATTTTATGTTTTGTTTACTGTTTTCTTCTCTGTTTCTTTTTCCTGCCTTCTTGTGAGTTACTTGAACATTTTTTTTAGAATTCAGTTTTGATTTATCATCGTGTCCTTGAGCGTGTGTCTTTCTCAGTGCGGCTTGAGGTTTTACACTATGTGCATAACATCACATTCTACTGTTGTTGATGTCTTACCAGATAAAGTGCAGAAACTCCACCTTCCCGTCCTTCAACCTCATATGTGAGAAAACCATCTTAAGTCTTTCTTCTGCATACATTTAGAGCCACATCAGGCGGTGCTGTAATTCTTCCTTCAACCAGCACATAAAGGAGAAGGGAAATATATTGTACTCATGCATATTTTTGCTTGTACCATGTTATTTCTTCCTCCCTGATTCCCAGAGATGCTTTCTGTTCTCTTTTTCTTTCTGGTTGAAGGACTTCTTTCAGCCATTCTTTTGGGGCAGGTCTGCTGGTGACAAATCCTCATAGTTTCCCTTGTCTGAGTTCGTCTTGATTTCTTTCATTCCTGAAGGGCTCTGGGTGGACTGTTCTTTTCTCTCAGCACTGGAAAAACTTGCCACTTTCTCATGGCCTCCATGATTTTTGAAGAGAAACCTGCTTTAATTCAAACTATCTTTCCTCTGAGGGAGAGGCATTGCTACTGTCTCACTGCTATGAAGGCTACTTTGTTGTCTTTAGTTTTCTGATGTTTGGTTATGTTGCGTCCTGGTATGGATTTCTTTGGTTTGTCTCTGTTGGGGTCTTCCCAGCTTTTTCCAAGTCTGGAGGTTTATGTCTTTTTCTCAAATTTGTGGACTTTTCATCCATTATTTCTCTGAATATTTTTATAGCCATTTTCTTTCTCATCTTCAGTGATTCCATTGACATGAATGTTGGATCTTCTATTACATTCCCATGGGTCACTGTGTTTTTGGGATTTTTTCCCCCCACTCTGTTTTTCAGTTTGGGCAATTCCTGTCGTCCTGCCTGCAAGTTCAGGAGGCTTTCTTCTATTCTCTGCCACCTGTAGTGCTTTTTATTTTGTTATTTTTTTTCAGTTCTAAAATTTCCATTTGATTCTCTTTTGTATCTTCTCTTTGCTGGAAGTTTCTTTTTTCTCTCTTTTTCATGTGTGTCTGTGGCTGCTCATCGAGTTACTCTTGTAATAGCTGCTTTAAAGTCTTGTTATTTACTCTGATTATTGTGTTCGTCCGGGTGTCACTGCCTGTTGATTATCTTTATTCATTTGCTGAGACTGTTCTGGTTCTGAGATGCTGAGTGGTTTTCGATGGGAACAGGGACTTTTGGGGTATTACGAGTGAGACTCTGGGTCCTATCTGGACCTTGTGTTTTGGGCTGGTTTTCTGTGACTCCTTCACTTGGCAGGGGAAGGGGGGCACCACTTGCAGGTGCGGTGGAGAGTCCAGGCTCCACACCGGGCCTCTATTAGGGCTCTTGGTGGTTCCTCCTTACTGCCACGCTGGAGGGGGTCTGGCTCCTGCCTGGGAGGGAGGAGCAGGAGAGCCCTTGTTCTCCCCTGACTTAAGCAGCAGTCTGTGTGTGCTACTATCCAGAAAGGCCGGGCTGCTGGAGCCCTGGTGTGCCTGCTGGCTCCTCCCCGCGGGGGAGTGTGGCGGTGTGCAGGAGTTTCAGTGGTTTGTCTGGAGTGGGACAGTTGTCTACAGTTTTTGTCTCAGGAGGCTGCCCCTCTCCTGGCCTTCCAGCCAGAGAGAGCTGGGTTTGAGGGGAGTATCCTGGGTGCCTGCTGGTGTTTCTGGGCATTTCTGGGCTGCTCTGTCTCCAGCTCCCAATCTGTGGGACGAGGTGAACAGATTGCCTAGGGTCTCACCTCTGGGCTGCTCCTCTGTCCCCACGTCTGTGCCTCCTTCCCCCTGCCTTCCAGAGTCTTCTTGTGACTTTCCCATGTAACACCTTGGACTTGAGGACACATAGCGGGAGGAGGAAGCCAACGTCTCCCAGAAGCAGAGTCCTCCCAGCTGTGACTCAAATATCAAATTTTTTTTTTAGGAATCATACATTTATTTTAAGTTCCATTTTGATAGTCAAGGTCAGTGTTGTCACGTTCATAGGATGCTGGCATGCTTTGTATGATCGATGGATCCTTTGTAGGCCCATCTTCATAAACCTGCCCTTCGGATTTCTGGCTTTGTATTTTATTGTGCCGGTTAGAAGGCGTCCATGTTGTGCCTCCTGATGCTGTGTTCGCAGTGCTCATTGCTGCCTGGGGCTGTAGGGCTAGGTTCGAGATTGGGTGTGGATTGCAGGTAATGTCTTTATGATGTCAGAGGATGACTCTGATCCAGGTTTTGCTGTTTTTAATCAGGGATGGGCACTTGATCCTGCCAGATGGCGCTTTGCTCCCTATGGGAACGTGCCTTTACTCCCGGTTGTGTGTGTCGGCTTTAGGTACCATCCCCTAATCTCGTGCGCAGAGCTGATGCTGAGCCTCTGGCCAGGACAGCCTGCCCTTAGGAATTTCATATGACAAAGGCTTATGCAGGTGAGAGCGCTCTTCCCCCCCTTATACGGGTTCCCGGGAGTCCCTTTATGGTTGATGTGGCAGAGCTAATCCCTGTGACCCCAACGACCCAGTCTCCATCTGCTAACTGGTCTGCCATTGTTAGTGCGTGCCCTCATCCTTGTGAATCAAGATGGTAGGTAGAGAGCCGGACATCGTGACTATATTCCCAGCAACAGGGGGAGAAAAGGAAGAACAGACTCTCTTTAAGGAACATTCCAGTAGCTCTCACATGACCTTTCAAACTCCATCTCATGGGCCACCTCTAGCTGTGAGGGGAGCCTGGACCATGATGTGTTTATTTTAGGTCACCAAGCCCCAGATGAGAGGAAGGGGATAGATGGTCGTGCTAGAGGTGGAGAAGGGATCTGGGGACAGTGGCCAGCTCTGCCTCCGCCTTTCTTCCAGCCCCTGATGCCACTGCCCAGCACATTGCCCTCCCTTCTGCCCCTTCTGCCTTTTCAGGCCTTCCTTCCCTCCTGGTGCAGCCCTTGGTCTGTAGCTGTCTCTGTTTCCCTGTCCTAACTCCAGATTGTGCAGGGCAGCTGAGGTGGTAGACAGACCAGGTCCCAGAGCTGTGTCCTCAGGCGGGATCCCCAGAGAGAGAGCAGTTCCAGAGCGTTAGGAGAATGGGATGTGTGTGTGATGGGCGCAGGGGAAGCAGCCTCCCGTGTTGGATCTGATACACCATTTTTATAAGAGCTGATGAGGATCTCAGAGCCCAGCCCTGGACAGTGGGACTCGGAGGTTTGGCAGGCACAATGGGGAGTGGGGCCCGCAGTGCTGTGACCCCTTCTTAGACAACACCTGCCTGTCTCCCCGTCTCATGGGATGGAATTCAGATAGCGCTGGACTGACCCAAAAAGGCAGAGCTGGAATGCAAGGCCAGGCCGCCGTCCTTTTCCCCAGGGACCCTCCATGCAGGGCACTCCCTCAGGGGGTAGGGGGCACCCCCTGAGCTCCTAGACATCGCCTGGTGGCCTAGGTTGCCCTGGGTGTGGGGTCCCATGACACTGGGTCCTTCCCAGGAAAGAGCATGAAGCTGTGTGTTCTCTGGGCCCTTTGTGGGCTGCCTTCTATAAGGTCCAGCTCTATCTGTGTCCCCACCTTGTGCCTCACAGCATTTCCAGAAGCTTCCAAGTGTGTTCGTGTGGCTGATGCTGCTCTGGGCCTCTCCATGTGGCAGCGTGTGAGTCCTGCCCGAGCTTCCTCAACCTCTGGGCACGGCCAGCCACCCTCAGACTGTCTCGGTCTCATCCCCCAGGCCTCCCGGCTAAGGAGAGGCTTGGCGTCCACCTGCCAGACCCCGGTTACCCACCAGCTCCCACACCCTCTCTCGTGGCTTTTTAGCCCCTGGGGCTGTCTTCACATGCTCGGCCTGGACACGTCCACATCTGGAGTCCATGTGCTCGGCCAGGACTCTGAGGCCTCTTGCCACAGCTGACCTGATGTCCAGAGTGGCCATAGGCCATCGCACCATTGTGAGGTCCCTCCTCTGCATCGGAGTCTGTCCCTTCAGCAGCCGTGTGGGTGGACCTCAGGGTGCAGCCAGGCCTCGCTTGGGCACAGGCTCCGGGCTTGAGACCAGGGCCGGCCTCCCCTGACTCATGCTCGGCTCTAGCTGCATCTCGTGGTGCTGGGCCTGGCCTTCCCCCTCGGCAGCTTACGTGGAAACACGGTCCCTGCGGAAGCTTCTCAAGTGTGTGGGGTATGTTGTCGCAGGCCCACCAAGGGCTCTGTGGAATCCGGAGCCCGCACACTCCGCCCCAGGCCTCCATGGCCATTTCCCAGAGGACTACTGGGCTCTGGGTGACTGTTGTCACTGCTGCCGCTCCCACCGTCCTCCTGAGGTCATCGCAGGGGATTGTGGCTGTTCCCGGCAGAGACGTGGCCTCACAGAATGGATCTGTGGTCCCGCAGGGTCACTGGCTGCTTGCTCTGGGCTGGGGGATGCCAGGTGCCCGAGGGCTTTGCTGGAGCTCCTCTGGGAACGGAACAGGCTGCAGGTGAGGGCCTGGGGCCCGAGCAGAGCTGGGCTGGAGGGCTGGAGCGAGGGAGGGGCTTCTCTTGCCCTGTCTCTGCCTGTGTTTGCTGTTCTAAGCCGGCTGTCCTACCTAATTCTACAGGGGATCACAACACCGATTTTTCTCCCTTTGCTTTCTGAAGCAGGATGGGAAGGGGCATGAGAGGGACTGAGGGATGGGCCTCTGATGCAGATGTGGCCGGCTGGTGAAGGGCCGCTGGGGTTGAGGTCAGGCAAGGATCCCTGGGAGGAAGAGAGGCAGAGTCTGCATGAGAAACCGGGTCCTCAGAAGAACGGTGGAGTCTCCAGGGCGGCCGCGCTCCTCTGGAAAAGCCTAGATGTTTATTCCACTCTCTGCGGGGGAGGAAAATCTGACCCCCATAGAGAATGAAGAAATGAGAAGACAAGACCAGGGGGAAATGCAGTGTTGTCTGTCTGTCTCTGTGAAATCAAGGGACCCTGTCGGTCCTGGGGAATGGGTTTTTGCAGCCCATCTTGAAGTCCCTCTCAGCGCCGTGTTGGGCAGTGGGGTGGCGAGTGAGGCCATCCTGTGTTTCCTGCCTGTCAGCCCTGCACAGGGCGGCTGGGGCACACGCGTCGGGGGCAATGGAGGGGGGTTGCCACGGTGGCCTGGGCGCTCCGGTGGAGATGCGGGCCCCTTCCCAGTGCCCTGGGAGCGAGTCACCTGGGTAATGACAGGCCAGGCCTGGGCACAACCCTCCGAGGCTTGGGGGCCAGGCAGGACCTGCAGGACCAGACTGTGTGCTGGCGCCCGGGAAGATGTGTCCGGTCCCTCATGCGGGCCGCTCCCCGGCGCCGACCTCGGGGTGACTGAGGACTGGCGGGAAGGCCCCTGCTGTGTCACACGGGCCTCTTTCTCCTGTCCAGGAGCGGCTGCTTATGAGTCTTCTGCCCCGGAATGTTGCCATGGAGATGAAGGAGGACTTCCTGAAGCCCCCCGAGAGGATTTTCCACAAGATTTACATCCAGCGGCACGACAATGTGAGGTAGGGCTGACGCCGGCCTGGCGGTGGTGGGCCTTGGGGAGCTCCAGGGAGGGTGACATGGGAGGTGGGAGTGGTGGTGGTGGTGCAGGAGGAGGTGATTGCAGGGATGGGCGTCGATGGAGAAGGTGAGGGCTCGGGGGTGGGGGGGGCGGTGGGAAGTGAGGGACGCAGAGGTGATGGAGACGGGAGGCGATGGTGGGGGTGGAGGGAGGAGGTGAGGGGTGAGTGTGGGGTGAGCGTGACGGCAGAGCGGGGAGGCCATGGGCCGCAGGGGTGGAGGGTCCCCCGTCTGAGGGGAGGAGGGGCCGGGTGTGGGTCGGGAGGCCGACCGGGAAGCCGGTCCCATGGAGGGTGGGCCAGGAGAACACTTGGCTGACAGTGTCACAGCCGCTCTGTCCCCCCACTCCTCACCTCCTGTTTCCTGTGTGGGCTCAAGAGTGGAGAGGGTTGGCCCTCCGGCCCTGAGCTGGTTTGGGTGGCGGAATTTGGGCTGGGACTCGGCCCACATCGGGGTGACAGCTGAGCGTTCTGCTCGGTGCCAGGGCCTGGGATAGGCCTCCTCTTGCCCACACTCTGCCTCTCCCGGCGGTCCCGGGAGGTAGGGGTTATTCCCATTTTACAGGTGAGGAAACGGCCTTGCCCCAGACACACTCTGGTGTTTGTGTACTTGTCTTTAGGGACCCAACTAAAAATAACTGTGTTCCATTCCATTGTGCCTTCCCTGGGAGAGCACTTACACTAGCGAAGTGTGGCACTTTACATAGGTGCCACTCAGGCAGGCGCTGGTGGCTGCCTTGTGGCTCTGCAGACACCACAGACTAAAACCCGCCTGGTTGTGCTGAGGGCTGTGGACTGAGTCCCCAAAGGCATTGACATCCACCCAGACTTCCCCTTCATTCCCTTTCTCTCCTTGGTGGGTAAGGACAGGGCACAGTGACCCAGCCCCCTGCTGAGACCAGACCACCAGAACAATCCAGGGAGGGCCTAAGGGAGGGGTATAGAGCATCTGCACATAGCAGGGAAGGCATAAGACGTCAAGGACCTCCTGGGGCGGCAGGTAGGGGGGTGAGTCTGGTGCTCAGTGCCCATGTGCCTTTCTCTCCCTCTTTTCTGGCCTAGGACAACAAACCCCCTTGTGCAAAATCACCATTTCCTTCCACCCACATCCCCTGGGGGGGTGCCACATTCCCAGCAGGTGCACGTGTGACAGCTCTGAGATAAGAGAGGAAGCCGAGACTGGGTCCCTGTCCTTGATGGCACGAGCTCCAGCCTGGCTCCCCTGGCTGGCCTCGCACAGGGTGAGAGGGGCCTTCCTCCAGCCCAGATGTGAACATCTCACTGTCCTCCTGACCACCCTCGTTAGAGTCCCTCACTGGTTCCCCACCCCACCAGGCTTAAAGTCCCAAGTTGGTACTCCATTCACAACCCATAGGCTGATGCCTTCAGGAACGGTGGAGTAAGGACATCTGCAAATCCTCTCCTCCGTAGAAGCCTTGACAGTACTGACAGAAACTGTCAAGAGTCCACGTTGTCAGAGCACCGGAAATGAGCCAAAGCCTGAGGAATCCAGGAATGGGTATTTAAGAGAAACAGCTAAATCTTGGTAAAAACAGCGAGCTTTGTAGAGTTCTCACTTACCCTGTTCACTGTTTTTAGCTCTGCGATGGCTTTGAAAGCCACCCGCTGCAATCACAGTGAAAACCTGTCCACTGACGGCCACCTGAGGGGACAGAATGGGGTTAGGGCTTTGACAAATTTTCAGAGAACTGTCCTTATTTGACTGTCTGGGAATTCCCTGGAAAACCTTGCTCAAGGCTTGTCTTTATTTGACCTGACTCAACACTCGGGGTGAACACCTTTTGCCCTGGGACATTTGTTAAAAACAATCAGTGACAATTGTTTTAACATCATAGCTGCCATAGGCAGTGATAGCAGCCGAGGCCAGCAGCAGGGCACTAAAATCTTAAAACTGGGGAATAAGATGTCTGTCAGGGGCTTTGAAAGGCTCTGCGAATGTTTCTGGGAATCAGAAGATCACGCCCAAGAGTAGGGTTGTGTGCATGCTCAGGAAGGATCACGAGGACTCTGGGCTGTCCTTGAGGTCTTGAGGCTGACCTTGAGGCTGTCTGCAACCAGGAAGAGCAGACTCTGACCGAGCTGGAATCTGCTTGGCTATGTGTCCATCATCAAGGACTGAGAGACTTACTGGCTTCAGGCATGTGAGGAAATTTCTCTCTAGTCATTAACTGACCATTAGGCTAACCAACCAGAGATTTTAATGGCCTCACATGAGAATTTGTTAGAAAAGTCACTGAACAACAACAATAAAAAGTCACTGAACAGATAACAACATAAATAGCAACAAGAACAACCCCAATCCTGAGGGTGGGGGGTGTTCTCATTTTCAGACTTGCCACATTATACTATTCAGTTTTCCATAAAAACATATGCAATATGCAAAAAAACAAACATATGGCTCACACAGGAATGAAAAAAGCACTCCATAGAAGCTGTCCTAGAGGAAGCCCGCACATTGGACTTCTAGACAGAACTAATCCCCCATTTTTAAAAAAGTTTTTATTTGAAAGAGAGAAAGAGAGAGAGCATGAGTGGGAGAGGGGGTAGAAGGAGAGGGAGAAGCTGACTCCCTGCTGAGCAGGGAGCCAGATACGGGGCTCCATCCCAGGACCCTGAGATCATGACCAGAGCTGAAGGCAGATGTTTAATTGACGGAGCCACCCAGGGGCCCCGAAATCACCTGTTTTACGTACATTCGAAGAACAAACTGTGTCCAAATAAAGGAGAACATGAGAAAGACTTCCAGAAATTCTGACTTTGAAAAATACAATACTTAAAACGAGAAGGTCACTGTGGGGTAGGGGAGGGGGTTCCTCATTGAGCAGATGTGAGCAGGCTGAAGAAAGAATTGGTGAACTTGAAGACAGACATTTGCAAGTATGGACCTGATGAACAGAATGAAGAAAGGGTGATGGAGAGAGAACAGAAGCTCAGAGACTCCAGGGACACTGGCCAGTCCAACAGCACACACCATGATGAGTCCCAGGGGAGATGAAAGGGGCAGAAAGAATATTTGAAAAAGAATATGGCTCAAAATGTCTCAGATTGGATGGAAGGCTTCAACCTACACGTTGAAGAAGCTCAGTTAGGACACACACAACGAGGGCACCACTAGACACATCGTAATCAAGCCCTAAGGGCCAGACACTAGGAGCAAAGCGGGAGAGAAGGTGTGTCATAGGCAGGTGCCTGCCCACAAGACCAGTGTGTGATTTTTCACAGGGAGGGACTCATGTGGCACGTTCAAGGGCTGAACTTAACAGTCTGGAATTCTGTACCGGGCAGAATCACAGTGAGGGCACTGCTGTGCTGCATATGGTGGAGGGAGGCTGTGTGGTGGGGGGTAGGGGTGGGCCCCGTTGTTTAGACCCACCCCACTCTGTAGGAAACGGATGCCCACACACCAGGCTTCCATCCTGCAAGATGAGGCCCTGTCCGATGCACACCCCAGCCGGGGCTCCACAGCGGGGCTCCGACAATACCAGGCCTCTGTTGCCTTGTCAGCCGGCAGGAGGGAAAATGGCGAGGAGGCCCACTCGCATCCTACAGGCACATGCCTTGTGCTCACTGGCTGCTGGTCACTGGCCTTCTTGGGCTGGGGGCAGGTCTGGTGGCCATGGAGTGTGCCCCGGCCGTGTCCTGGGGGATCAGCAGGAGCTGCGGCCACGTGGACGTTCCCCGCTTCCCCCAGCCGTGTCTATAACGTGTCTCTAATGGGAGCACGGACACTTCCCTTCCAGCCCGCCCTGAGGAGTAAGCAGGTTCTTGTTGGGGGCCTGTGAGGGCAGCCCTCTGCGTGGCTCTGGGCCCCCTGCGTGCCTGTTGGGGAGGCAGCCTGGTGCCTTTTTCTTGCAGCATCCTCTTTGCGGACATCGTGGGCTTCACGGGCCTGGCGTCGCAGTGCACGGCCCAGGAGCTGGTGAAACTCCTGAATGAGCTCTTTGGCAAGTTCGACGAACTGGCCACGGTAAGCGGGGCCCCCGTAAGCACCGCCCCCGTAAGCGCGGGTCCCTGGAGCGGCTGGGGGGCCCCGGCCGGCTGTGCCTGGTGGGCTCCAGGGTACCACACCTCCCCCTGGCCACCCGAAATTCCTTTGCACAAAAGAAAGGGCTCGCTCTCACGTACCCCGAGTGCCTCTAGCTGGGTCCGAGCTGGAAAATGCTGGCTGGGTCGTGAGGCCCTGTGCAGGCTACCCTGCCTTGAAGGCCACGTCTGGGGTCAGCTGGTGATGTGTGATGATGACAGACCCCCCCCCCCCACACCTGTAGCAGGAGAGTGCTGGTGTGCTGAGACCTTCTTGGGACGGGTCACGTTCAGCCCTGCAGAGGTCAAGCCCAGGCCTCGATAACCAGCCCAGCCCGGGCTTTTGGTGTGGAGGCAGCTGACTGCCTGGTGTTCCTTGGACCTTGACCCCTTCCCTGTCCTGTAAGGACTTGAGGGGACCCAGGGACGTAGAGCCATGCCCACCTGCCCAGTGCAGAGGGGTCCTGAGCAGGTGGTTGTAGGGGAGGAAAACTGTCAGAGTCAGAACTCTTCTCAGGGACAGTCACCGTTAAAGGGCTTGCTAGAAAGCGTGGACCAACGTCGTCACGCTGGCTGCAGTCCTGGCACTGAGCACAGGTGGGAGAATGCTCCGTGTCGGGGGCGAACGGCATGCAGGACCCGGACGCTGGCCCCCGCCTGCTCCCTGCCCTTTCCTTGAGGGGTGGCACGGGTCAGAGACGTCCAGATGGGTCGCACTAGAACCCTTCCTCCTGGGGCATGCCGGCGAGGTCCCGGGCCCGTGCTCCGTGGGACCCCATTGGTGGGAGGCTGCTTCCTCTTTCCTGAGGATGAAGGAAGGAGGCAGCTCAGCACCGCGGGCAGGCGCTGCTTCTGGCCATAAGGTCGTTCCGCGGGGCGTGGGGCTGCCTGTCCGTGGAGTCCCGGCGGCCTGTGTTCAGGGGTCGGGACGCTGGGCTGGTGCCCTGGGAGCTGCTGGGGCTCCGCCCACACAAAAGGTCGCCGGTGCCTTCTCCCTACCTGACACCTGTGTTTTGGGGAAGTACACGGAATGAGGAGTGTGAGCGTGTCCCGTCTAGCGTGGGCGGCTCGCTGGCACGCGGGAGCTCAGCACCTCCTGTGTGCGGGTCGGAATATGGGTTTCGTCCAGTGCCCGGGCGCCTGGTGGCCTGGGGCTCTCTTGCTGCTGTTCTGAGCTTTCCTGGGCTGCACCTGCCTCCTGCCCTCCCAAGGAAGCTTCTGGATGAGGCTTCTGTGGCCACCGGGCTGTCGGAGCACCTGCTGCTGGTGGAAGGCTGTGCCCTACCCCCACTCTCTCCGTCCGTCTTTCCAGCAACCAGAGGTCCGCATCCTGGCCGCAGTGGGGACGTGTTTGCTTGGTGACTCGGTGATGAGCAGTGCCACCCACCTGGCCGCCCTCCTCACCCCCCTCTGTCCCCAGGGGACTGTCACCACCCCACTCTGGTCTTCACAACAGCACCTGCCCTTGCCCCCGGGACAAGGGGGCCTGTAGACTCTCACTCAGTTCATGTTCTCACTCTGCGTCTCGACTCAAGTCCCGGCTGCTTGTTTTCTCAGGTGCCAAGCGAG
This sequence comes from Mellivora capensis, assembly GCA_004024625.1. Taxonomy (NCBI): domain Eukaryota; kingdom Metazoa; phylum Chordata; class Mammalia; order Carnivora; family Mustelidae; genus Mellivora; species Mellivora capensis. Next base: position 27,113 of record PISX010015090.1, on the reverse strand, counting down.
GGCTCTGCTCAGTCTGCGTCCCTTTCTGTCCTGCCCGCTCTGCTGCCGTGTTCTCAAGCTCTGCTGTTCACCCCCATTTAGGGTTCTTAGGTCCACTCGATGGATTAACTCTGTCTTTTTTGGGGGGAGGGGCAGAGGGAGAGAGAATCATAACAGACTCCCGCTGCGCCTAGAGCTGGAGGAGGGGTCGGACCTCGGGGCCCCGAGGCCACGACCCCAGCCGGACTCTAACATCGGGCGCTCAACTGACTGTGCCACCCAGGCGCCCCTCATTAATTCTTTTTTAAGAAATGACTTTCTTGGGACCTCTGGGGAGCTCAGTTGGTGAAGTGTCTGCCTTCGGCTCGGTTCACCATCTCAGGGTCCTGGGATTGAGCCCTGCATCGGGCTCCGGGCTCAGGGAAGAGTCTGTTCTTCCCGGTGCCCCTCCCTCTTGCTTGTGCGCTCACACTCACGCTCGCTCTCAAAATAAATGAGATCTTAAAAAGAAATGCTCCTCTTTACCTGGAACCTAATGTTGTCCTGTGCTAGTATGTCTGTCCCAGCTTCCCTTCGGTTATTGTCAGGAAGCGTGTCTTTTTCATCCTTTTCCACACATCCCCGCCCCCCCCATCAGTTTGTGTCTTTTTAAAGGGCTGGGTTTGCCTTTTCTACCTGGAATCCGACAGTCCGCGTTCGCTGGGCTGTGCAGCCCACCGTGGTTCATTCCCTCTGTTCCTGGTCATTGTTTTACTTTTTCTGCGGGTCTGTGTGTTCTGTGATGCGGCCCTTGGGCCCGTGGCGGCCGACACGTTGGTGCTGTAACTGCGGGGAACGCCCGGGGGTCTGCGAGGCGCACGGGAAGCGCCTGCCTGCTTGGCCCTTGTGACGTGCATGTTGTACGTTTTGTCATAAGCCCCATTCTGCATTGTTACCGTTTTGCTTGTTCCCCTTTGACGCCAGAAGACGCAAGGGCAAGGTCGTGGGGGTTTGCTCTGCTGCTCTCGGCCGCGTGGGATCGGCGGGCGCGTCTCCACGCGGTTCCGCTGCCGAAAACAGGGCGCACGGGCTGGCCACGAGTCCTCTCGGTGTCCGTGTTTCTGAGAAAACTCTTCGCTTTGTCCTCATGTGTGGAATTTCTTGTCACTGGTGCAGAATGTGGCCGACAGGCATTTGCTCTGCTGCACTCTCGCCAAGGTCCTCCGAACCAAATGTGCGGAAGATGTCTCTTTTCTTTGACTGCTTGCAAGATTTTCCCTTCACCGGTGGCTTTAAGTGATTTGATTTGGACGTGCCTCCGCGTGGTTTCCTTCCGGGAGTTTGGGGGTCCCACCTCGGTCGGTTTATGGTTCCATCATCTTGGGAGGAAGCTCTCGGGTTTTCCTGGGGCCTTGCCCTTGACTGTTTTGCCCCGTGTCCATGAGGGCGTTAGTTATCGCTGGGTGTGTGTTCACGTCCATCCTTCCCGTGCCGGTCCTTCCTCCTCCTCAGGCTTCCCTTGGGCTTGAGCCAGAGGCCTGGACCCACAGGGCAGCTGCAAGGACTCACTGGGACCCTCGCGTCTCGTGCCTTGGCTTCCTGGCCCAAGAAACATGAGAGGCCTGATGGCCCGTCATCCCTCCCTGCCCCGCCGTCCTCATCCCAGGAGCCTCTCCGAGCTATTGGTGGCGCGTGCCTGGAGCGTGCCTGCCCGCGGGCTGGGGGTCACTGCTGGGTGGCACTCTTTCCGCAGACGTGCTGTGCACGTGCCATCGGGCTTGCACGCGGCAGACCAATGAGGGAGCGAGGGGCTCTGGCTGGAATGTCCAGCGCAGGAGGGAGGCTGGAGCTGGGCTGAGCATGGTCAGGACCGGGACCAGCTTGGAGGAGTATGCGTGTCGTCCACGCTCTGCTCGGGCTGACCCCAGGGTGGACGTGAAGTGGTCGGCGTGTGTGCAGGATGGCCAGAGGGGCGCGACCCCCACTTCCAGGATGCGGGTGCACACATAGGTGCGTGCCATCAGGGGAGGGCTGGAGGGACGGTCCCAGAAGGACTGTGGTTCCCGCAGAGTCGTGCACCCCGAGTTTTACTTTTCGGAGCTTCCTGCATTGCTCGGGATGAGCCTTTCCTTATTTCTTAATGAGCAGGAAATCAACATCGTTTCTGAAAAACCAATAGGTGTCTGGATTTCCGAGGAGCCTGTCGTTTCTGGGAGGCCGCCTGTAGAAATTCGCCCTCTCCCTGCCTGCCGGCGGCCACCCCAGTGCTCCTGCGAGGTCCCTGGGAGGCGGGAGCGGCAGCGGGAATCGGGGCATCATGCTCTGGGCGCTGTTTTCTTGGGCAGACGCTGCCTTCGCTGCTGGAGGGCTGGCTGCATGCCCACGGGCTGCGCAGGGTTGCGGTGGCCCAGGGACCACCAAGGGAGCATGTCCCTTGGGTGGCCCTGAAGGTGGAGTCCCAAGCAGACGGCTTGAACCGCGTTGGCGTGTCCTTTCTGGGAGAAGGTTCCGTGGTCCCTGGAGTGTGGCCATCACTGCCTGGACCAAGGGTGTTGGCGGGGCTCTTGGGGACCTTCTCCCCAGGGTCACTCGCCGGCTCCTTCCTGATCTGCCTGCTTCTGGGGGCAGAGATGTAGCCCGAGGCTGCCCTTACACAGGGTCCCCCCGAGGGGGGGTGTCCACTCTGCATCCACGAAGGCTCAGAGCTGTGGCATGGCTCCTCCTGGGAAGGTGTGGGGAGCCTGGCTCACACGTGGCTCCTGGGCACATAGGGAAGGTGCAGGGAAAGGCATGGTGGCCTGGGCGGGTGGCCTTGCCTCCTGCGCAGTCAGTCCTGCATGTGACACGGAGGAGGTAGGGCTCACTGTGGCGTGCCTACTGTGAACCGTCAAGCCTAGATGACGGGAGCAGCCCGCACAGGTCAGACCAGCCCTGCCCTCAGGGGCTCCAGAACTCGTGTGTGGAAATTTCTCTCGTGCGTGGAGGTAGGGGGCATGGCAGCTCCCGCTGGACACCCATCCCCCCCATTGACACTGGCCGATGTCTGTCCTGTGTTGCTTGGTCATGCCTCTCCTCCCGGTCCTAGACGTCACCGCACCTTGTGCCCACAGCCTTGGCCCTCGCCCTTCTCTTGAGCACGACTGGCCACAGCGATGCCTTGTCACCCGCCCAGTGGACTGATTCCCTCTGGGCCCCGTCACCTGCTTGTCACGTCAGGCGTCCACCCCTCAGCAACCTTGTTCCAGGCGGGGTATGTGTCTGGGTGTAATTTGTGGAGGGCACTGACCGCTGGCACAGAGCCGGTGCCATGTGTCACAGCCCCTCAGTCCCCGAGAGGACGGGCATGGCAGGGTGTGTGGGAGGCTGAGGGGCCAGGCATTGCTTGGGGTTTCCACAGAGGAAGAGGTGAGGCAGGTGAGGGGACGTGGACCCTGGGCTCCGGGTGTCCCCTGTCCTGGCAGTCTGGCCTGGGTGACGGAGCGGGTTTGCGGCTGGGTGTGGGGGTGCGGAGAGGACGTGGGGCTGTGGACTCCAGAACCCTGGGGTTGGTGGAGTTGGAACAAGCGGGACCTAAGTCAGCAAGGTCCCCCGATGCCCGCCAGGACACAGACAGAAAACGGGAACACGCACATCGGACCCTTGGGGGCGGCCCCCTCCCGTTGCTTCCCCTGAGCCCGCAGGCCACCAGCGCTGGGGCTTAGCATCCTGGGTTTTTTCTGTGTGTTGGGGAACCTCCCAGAAGCTTCAGCAGTCTCCTTAATCCTCCCCTGGCGTGCCCATCGCCAGCTCCCGGCCAGGTGCAGCGTGGCTCGTGGTTCCCATGGCTCCCACGTGTGTGATCCACCTGCTTCCCATCACATCACACCCGCGTGCTGGGGCAGGTGCCCCAAAGGCGGGCCCGCTTGGCGATTCACTGGGGTGCGTGTTTCCTGTCATTTTTCCCACTCTTGTTAGCTCGTGATTCTCTAAATAGAAGAATGTTCCCACGTCCGCTGATGGGTGATCCTCCAAAACCGTACATGCTTGGCTTGCGGCATGGGTCCGTTTTCCAGATGAGGGATCCGCGCCCTAGAACCCTCCAGGAGCGGGCGGGAGGTTGTTCCTCCTGGTCCTCTGTTCCGGGTGTTACCGGGGTGTGTGGACTGGGTGTGCGTGGACACCTTCCATCCATTCCTGCTGCTCACGCTCACGCCTCCCACCTGTGGGTGCCCGTCCTGGCACCTCCGGTCTCCCTTGGACAGGACTGTGCCCCACCCGTGTCCAGGGACAGCGCCACACAGACGTGGCTTCTCCAGGAGCCCGGCTTCCTTCCATGAGGATAGGTGGTCTGCTGGTACTTGGCATCTCAGGGCATGAGGATGGGCATATTTTTTTGAAAAATAACACCAAATTCTGAGTTTGGGTGGGTGTTTCCAACTCACCGAATAACTTCACCCTTCGATTTTCAATCCCGTGTCTCCGCTCCCTCAAGGCTGGAGATCTGCCAATGGTGAGGTCGTTGGCTTGTTTTGTGGGTTTGTATACCATTGGGTCGTTGGCTTGTTTTGTAGGTTTGTATACCATTGGGTCAGAAGAAGGTCGTCAGCGCCAGCACGACAACAAGGCCGCCACGTGTGGTTTAGGCCTCCACCAGCTGTTTCTTTGTTTTGTCCTTGGCCGACATCCCACTGGACACGCAGTCGTGTCCCCTGGAATAATGATCTGCGCGGCCACATTTGGACGCGGTCCCTTAGGCTTGTTTCATTTTGGTTTCTGGGCATCGCTGTTTGCAACTAAATGTTTTTTACGAGGAGATTTAATTAGGTATTTGAGAGAGATGCAGAGGGAGAGAGAGCTCCCAGCAGACCCTCCCTAGGAAGCACAGAGCCCAGTGTGGGGCTTGAACTCACGGCCCTGAGATCACAACCGGAGCCAAAATCAGGAGTCAGACGCTCAAATGATTGAGCCACCCAGGTGCTTCCCAACGTCATTTTTTTTAAGTGTGTAAACTATTTGCACGGCTCGGTTCCTCAGTGCAGACCCGAGACCAGGGGTGCGAGGGAGGACCGCCCTGCCCGCGTGGTCAGACATCGTGCTGCACGTGGGGCTGTCCCTCGGGCGCTCTCTCCGCTCCAGGCACTGGGAGCAGGTGCACACGAGTGACCGTCTGCTGCGGGGGGTTGCCTGTGACGGGCTCGTCTGGGGCTGCGAGACAGCCCCACAGCAGGACAGATGTCCACTCCTGGATGGTCCCTCCTGGCGGGCGGAGGATCCGGGACAGCAGCCCCCACCTCACCCGGGGCCCGTGCAAACAGAGCAGATGCTGTAAGTGGAACGGAAGCGGGATCAAATGGTGACGTGTGCCCCTTCCAGCCATCGCCACTGCTTGCGTCATGGGTCCCTGCCCTGCGAGGCCCCCCAGCTGCCTGTGCGGTAGGGCCGGTCAGAGCTCATCCACGAGGCTGCAGACCCAACCCAGCGGGCTCAGCGTGAGGCCCTCCCACCTGGATCCCCCCACAGTCGTCTGGGCTCTGCCAGCCACTCCGTCCCCAGCCTGGGAGAGGGAGAGTCTAGATGCAGAGAACAGAGGTGTCGGGAGCAGCTGTCCTGTCGTTGTAAAGCTTTGGGCTCAGCTCCAGGGACCATGGGGAAGATTTTAAATCAAAACACACCAAGGTCAATGTAAACACCTCTTTGGTATCTCAGACTGGCCAACGACAGCCAGGACATCGGACGAGAGAAGGACAAGACGAAACGTTAGCCACTTACTGCCCCCGTCTGCTGGGGGCTGCGTCCTGGCCCGGCCCTGCAGTGGCCGGCAAGGAGGAGCCGAGGCTTTGTGCTGGGGGACGGTCACCAAGGTCACGTCTGCCGCTGACAGGCTGCAATCAGGAGGCCGCGGCCCCTGGATGCTCCCTGCTAAGTAGCTTTGCCCCGCTGCCCTCACGTGGGGATCAGCCGCGCAGAGCAGTAACAGCCACACTCGGGGCTCCCCGCGGGCACCTCCCCACCTTCACGCAGCTCACACACACCTGCCCGCACACCGGACACACAGACACGGGACGTGCAGAGAAGGGCAGGAGGCTGCGGGTGGCGCAGGGATGCCCCATGCAGGGGCTGATGGGCACGTGTCACCCTTGAGGTACCAGCTCCGGGGATGGGTCAGCAAGAACAGTGCCGTCCCCTCCATGGGCTCTTTGGTGGGGAGGGGGCGCCTGGAACCCCAGACTGATCACTAGGAGGACGTCCCGACAGCCAGGAACGGGCTGAGGCTTGGCTGCAGCTCCTGGTGTCATGCCTGGGCCCTGGGCCGGGGCCGGGGGTGGTGGGAGAGGAGCTCCCTATTGCTGGCCTGCTCTGACAGTTGGGGACAGTTCCAGTGTCCAGCTCCAGTGCTGCCCGCTGGCCTGGAGGCTTGGGGAGTGTGGCCAGAGAAGCCTGGGGGGCTGACTCCCAGGGCCCAGGCCTCGGCTCTGCAGTGGGGATGTCTGCGGCCGGCTATCTGCCTCTGGGCTCCCCGACGTTGTCAATGGGACAGGTCGCCCCCAGCATGGGCCTTCCTGTGGGACACCGGGACGTGCTGGTGAGGCCAGCCCCTTGCAGACGCCCACGGGCCCAGGGCCCACGGGCCCCCTGCAACGTGGAGAGAAGCCACGGTTCTCAGTGCCTGTTTGTTCTGGGAAACGTCCTGTGTTTTCATGAAATTTGCTGTGTGGACGGCAGCGGATTTGCTGTCACCTTTCTGTGCGTTAGTGCGTTTCATAGAGCATCTCTGCTGTATGTCGTGGTGGACGTCCACGGACAGGACCCGCTCACGGGAAGGAGTTCTGTGAGGGCGTCCATTATTTTAGGGATGTGAACGGGAGCTTTCCAGGGATGTCCGAGACGTGAAACCACAGTCACAGCCATAATCACGGCCGAGACCGGTGGGCTGGCCCACGCAGGTGCTGGAAAGGCCCTCCCCAGTGGGACTGAGGTGGGCGCGATGCTCTCAGTGTTGGATAGATGCCATGGGGGACGTTCTGGGTGTCCCTGTGGGTGGTGAGGTCAGGGTGCAGAACCTGGCGGTCCCCTTGGGGCTCGGGGCCCTGGCAGGAGATTCTTTGGTGACAGCTGCCCACATGTCCCTTGGGCTTCTACCTCAGAGACACTCGGGGGCGTGCACCTGCCCGACGGCGGCTGGTGTGTGTGTGTGTGAGGGGTCCATGTGATGTGATGCACAGGGTCCATCATGAGGCCGTTGGAGCCGGAGGCCCGGAGGGGCGCTGTGCTGGGCACCCGGGGCAGAGAACGTCCCCGGGAAAGCAGCTGGCTCTGACTTGGGGCAGCTTCCCAACCTTGAATGGGGTGCGGGTTTGGCCAGGTGGGTGAGGGACGGGCAGGGTAGACCCCCGTGTGGGAACAGGCCTGTGTGCCGGCATGCCCAGGCCCCGGGTGCGTCACTGACGTGTGCTCTGTCCTCTCGGCCCCAGGAGAACCACTGTCGCCGCATCAAGATCCTCGGGGACTGCTACTACTGTGTGTCAGGCCTCACCCAGCCCAAGACCGACCATGCCCACTGCTGTGTGGAGATGGGGCTGGACATGATCGACACCATCACGTGAGTGCGCGGGGACCCATCCCCCTCGCGCCCCATGGGCCCCGCGGGCCTGCGCTGTGCCGGCCGGTCTGTCCTGAGGGGCCGGCGGTCCCCTGGCCGCAGAGAGCCAGGCTGCATGGTGAGGCGGGGTGGGGGAGCTCCCGCCCGAGCTGGGTGCCCCGACACCTCCCCTCTGCCGTTTGCTGGGACGTGTCCTCGTCCGTGGCCATCCGGGGCGTGGTCCGGGATGCGTCAGGGGTGCAGGAAGGTACCAGCTTCAGCGCTTAGTCAGACGGGACACCCAGGGAGTCAGCGGGGAGGTCTTGGCTCCAGTCCAGCCAAATCCCACCGAACGGAGCTGCACGTGCTCGTCTTTGTGCGCAGGGGTGTGCGGGGGCTCTCTGCCGAGGGGGCTCTGAGGGAGCAGGGGCGCCTCCCGGGAGCACTGCGGGCCGGTGGGGCCTTTCAAGCCAGCCCCGTCCTGTCGGAGGGGGATGAGGAGTTAGGGACCCTCTATTGGTCCAGGGAAGGCCTGGGGCTGGGAGGCGGAGCTGGTGGACGGACCACCCATCTGAGCAGCATGGAGCAGTGGGTGCAGTTCAGGGAGATGAGGTTAATAGGGACCAGTGTAAGCGTCCACACTCGGAGCCAGGAAGTGGTGGCCGCATGGTTGTACAGGAAACATGGAAGAACAGAGAGAGAAATGCAAACCAGGAGGCTTGGCGGGGCTGACCTCGCAGACAGGCCCTGCAGGGCAGGTGTGGGGGCATCCACGAGCATCCAGGAGGGGGTCCCCGTGCCAGGGGTGGCAGATCTGTGGTGGAGAGACAGACGCCCAGTGCTGGGGTCGGGGGTGGAAGACAGCCCGGGGACGCCAGCGGCCTGCTATTGCTGGGGGGTCCTCTGGGTGGACGGGGGCTCCAGAGCAGGGGGATGGTTGGGGCCAGTTCATGCAGACCCCATGTGTGGTTCCGGGGAGCTCAGGGTCAGGGGATGCTGCTCGTTCCGCCCCGGGGTGACGCTCACCAGCCGCACATCCAGTAGGGTTGCTCACTGTGCAAACATGACAGTCCTCCCGCGTGTGAGCTCAGGACGGGTTGCGAGGGGCAGGCGTCTCCTGCCGCTTGGCAGGGTGGCGCTGAGGATGGTAACAGGGAGGGGAGGGATCTCCTGGAGAGCAGGTGCGTTCGGGCCCCGCCCCCCTGACTGGGTGCTGACCGTTCTGAGGCTGGAGAGGGGTCGAGCCCGTGTTCCCGGTCTGCCGGGTGTTGGGAAGGTTTCAGTTTCTGTGTTAAGGACCACACCAGGCACCGGTGTGGAAGTGAAGGCCCAGGGCTCCCACCCAGGCAGCGGGGGCAGCTCTCGGGGCTGGGGCTCTCCCAGCGGGCACCCAGCCTCCAGCGCTCTGATGCCCGCACTCCCCAGGGAAGCATGTGGGCAGCTCCTCCGCACGGGCCCCTCCGGCTGCAAGGTGTCAGACTTCCGCACCAGGCTGGTGTGCAAGGCAAGGCCGGGTGTCTTGGTTTGCGGCGCTGGATCAGGGGACACAGACGGCATGGGCTCTGCCCTCCAGGACCCACCCTTGAGCTGGCGCGGCCACTGGAGCAGGGGTGGCCCAGGGTAGGAGGCCGTCTCCGTGGCTCTGGAGGCCCCTCTCCGGTCTCCTCTGTTCACGGCAAACGTGTCTCGATGAGACCGTCTGATGGACGGTTTACTGTGACATGAGTGTCACACAGGTAACTGTGCGTCTTCTGGCACCACGATCCAGACATTGGAGGCAGAACCTTCTGGAAGAGGTGAGGGTATTTGGGCTGCAGGATTGGGTCCCCGTGCCCTTTGCTCCTTCCTGGTTGCCGTGGTGGAAATGCTGTAAAACGAGCAGAAACACCATTTCTTTGTTTTCTTGCTCACGTTTCCTTGTGTTCCTTTCCTTTGCAAATTAAAAAAAAAAAATTCCAGAATTTTAACCCTATTGTGTTTGTTTCCGCACCTCTCACTGTTGTTGACCAATGACTGAGAAAAGTTAAAATTGAGGGAAAATGCATTTCATATGCACAAAAATCGGTAGGTGTCGAGGACACGTCCACACGACCCCGAGTAAACTTTGCTGTAAACCCCCGACTCGCGGACTTCCGGACACGCACCAGGGACCCTGGACTCGACGTGAAGCACTCTGGTCCCTATGGTCCAGGCTCCTCGTGGACCCTCTCCCAGTGTTTCTGCACCTGTGTCTGCCGGAGCGGGTTAGCGGCTCGTGGGCTGTGGCCTTGATCCTGGAGATGCCAGGGTAGCTGGGCGGCTGTCAGAGCCCGTCAGTGCTCGTTCAGCCCGCCCTGGATCGCACACAGGGGAACAGAGACCGGGAGAGGCAGGGGTTCACTGGGCCGATGGGACATCCCTAGAAATCAGGGGCCGCCCTGCTCACGTGTGCTCCCCGCGCGGAGCGGCCGCCTTTGCCCATTTGAGATTCTGAGAGCCAAAGCCTCTGGATGGCCTCCTCGTCAGACCCCGTGTCCATGTCCTGTCCGTATGTTCCGGACAGAAGACCCCATGGTCTTTATTTAATCATTGAAGCCCCTTGTCTTCTTTTAGAGTTTCTAATTAAGATGTTTTAAGGGACCCAGGAACCCCCGAGTCTCTGGGCTGCCAGCTGCCTGGTGGCCAGGGTGTTGCCGGGAGCAGTCTCTGAGGGACCCTGTTGAACCCTCACCAGTGATGGGTCCTCAGGGATGGGGGTGAGGATCTGGGAGGGCTTCCTGGAGGCCGCATCTCAGCTGGGCCACATGGTATTAGGAACTAGGCAGATGAACACACATCAGTGCTAGGTTTTGGAATAGGAGGGAGATTTGTCATTGAGCTCCTGGGCTTCCTGCTATCCTGGGTGAGGTAGGGGGGTTTTCTGCACATGGCGGGGCCACAGGGCATCTTATGCTGGGAGGGGACAGAGGGCGGGTTGTCTGGCGGGCCGTCCCTGTGTGTCTTATGTTTCCTGGTCTCTCTTCCCCCTTGTGACAAACCTCCTAACTGCAGGGCCCCTGTGTCCCAGGCCATGGCTCAGCCTCCTGGGCCTTTCTGGTTGGGCTTTGCCATGGATGGGGGGGGGGGGGCGTTAGACACACCTGCCACGGGGCCCTTGTGGACAGGCTGCCATTCCATGACTCGGTGCTCCCTCCCATGAGGCCTCGTTGCACTCCTGTCCCTTGGAGCCCACCGAGAGCCCACTGCTTCCTCAACGGCATGCTTTAATGTCTTCCGTAGTAACATAACTTCTGCCCGCTGGGGGAGAGTGGAAAACACAGGAAGACAGCATCGGAGGGCCTTGGCACGGCCGCCACATGTCCCCTTTGTTCTGACTTGTGCATTATGTGCCTCTGACCGTGGTGGCGAGTCCTAGAGCTGGGGAAGGCGTGCATGGTACCCCTTGGACACTCCCACATGACCGCTCGCACAGAGCTGCCTGCAGCGGGCAGTGTCCCCGGGTGCCACAGGGACTCATGCTGGCCTGTGTTCCCCAGCTAGGGGGTGACCTCCCCACCTGGGCCTGCCGCCTGATTTCGACATCCACATACTTCTCATCCCATAAAGTCTACTCGAGGGTAGGTCTGGAACTTGGGGTCAGACCCTGGCCATTCCCAGGATGCTGCTGGTGGTCGTCACAGCGACCTCTGGCCAGCGAGCAGGCACGAGCCCCTGACCGGGCCAGGGGATACAGAGCAGATTGGAGGTCCCAGTTCATGTCGCATGGGGGCTGCTCTGGGTGGGGAGGGACGAGGGGTGGCATGGACACACCAGGAGATGCCCGGGGGCTGGGGAGCTGGGGGTCCTGCCCTGGAGAAGCCCTGCCCACCTGGGGGGATGCTCGGGGATCGTGGTCCCCTGCTCCCGCCTCCCAGGCTCCCCTGCATGGGCGAGCTCACAGGTGTGGACGAGGGCCTGGCTCCACACCCACGACGTGTCTGTTGCAGGTCGGTGGCCGAGGCCACGGAGGTGGATCTGAACATGCGTGTGGGGCTGCACACTGGCCGGGTCCTCTGTGGGGTCCTCGGCCTGCGCAAGTGGCAGTATGACGTGTGGTCCAATGACGTGACCCTGGCCAATGTCATGGAGGCTGCTGGCCTGCCTGGGTGAGTCGGGGTGAGGTGGTGCCCTCTGGGCCGGAGGGGCCTGCACGGGGCCTCTGGGATCCCTGGGCTCCACGGGAAGCGGCGGTGGATGGAGAGGAGGCCCGGTGGTCGGACCACCCCGTGCTGTCACTTCTCTCTGCTCTGTGCTCCCCCGGGGAAGGCTGGGTGTGTTTCCACATGGTCCATGCCATGCTCCTCTGTTCTCGTCTTCCTTCAGACAGTCCCCAGAGCCAAGGCCAGGTGCTCCTGGGTGGCCGGGAGTGGAATGGGGCCACAGGAGAAGGGCTCTGGGATGCTCAGCGCTGAGTGTCGGTGGCGCTCCCCGCCGCCCCCCACCGTGGTGGCCTGTGTGGTGCGTCTGTTACATGTGCGCCTGCAGGGACGCCCCTGGCTCTGACCCTTCCATCGCCCACTGCCTGCCCTCGGCCTGCCCCAGAGGCCGGCTGCCCCTGGGATGCTTCCTTCCCCTTCCCTCCCGGACGGCCCGTGGGGGATGCCGCTGTGCTCTGTGGGTCTGGCTGCCTCTGGGCACCTGACTCCTGGACACTCACAGCCACCCACAGACCTGTCCCTCCCACATGCCGTCCAGCATCCTCCACCCGTCCATTCTGCAAACGCCCACCGTCTGCCACTGGGCATCCAGAGAATGTGGCCAGACTCCGATGAGTGGACGGACGGACGGATGGACGGGAGGATGGAATTCATCGCCATGTGACTCCGCACTCCCGGTTTCATACTGGGACCCCTGCAGCTTGGTTCCTGGGCTCCTCCTCGAGGCTCGATTCCCTGAGCAGTCTGCCTGGAGGGACCAAGGCCAGGCTGGGGCGCAGCGGAAGGTCTCACACACCCCGCCGTGTGGCCTCGTACTGCCATGACTTCCCCAAACTCGTGTGCTGGGTGCATGGGCCAGGCTGCCACAAAGCAGAGGATCTGGGTCCTGAGCAAACTCTGCCTGCTCCAGGGGTCCCAGGGGAGCCACGGCAGGAGTCACTTGCAGCCCCCCCAACCCCAGCTCCAGACCTGCGTCCCCTTCCCCTGCCAGCTGGGACTGTCACACGCATAGCTGGGCCTCCAGTCCCACAGGACTGAGAGGCAGTGGACGCCAGGCCTCTCCTCCCCGTCTGTGTCCAGGGAAGGGGCTCCTGGGGCTGACTGTCCCGGCTGTCCAGGCTGCGCCTCGGCTGGAACCCCTGGTGGCAGCCCCTCCCACCGTGTGCTTACACCCAAGACCCCTGCTCCGTCCCCGAGCCTGGAATGCCGGCTGCTGGCAGTCCTGTGGCTCCGCGGCGCCTCCCATGCCCGTTGCGGGTGGAGGACGCCGAGCGCAGGAGCAGACAGATGCCCGTGCACCTTGCAGAGCTGCTCGGTGCTGGGTGTCCCTTTGCAGTTCAGGGCCAGGCTGGCAGTGACTGTGTCCCAGAGCCCGGGGGCTGGCGGCAGGGGCTCTTGTGCTCTGGTGCCCGGTTTTCCCTGCAGGAAATTGAGGGGACACAGTGGTGTGGGGACTCTGGGCTTGCAGGAGCTGCTTTGCACGCTGTGGCCGGTGGCTTTGGGCCCTGAGGCCCCAGTGTTCAGGTGTCTGGGAGGAGCCAGAGCTGTGGGGTCCCGGGGGCCGCTGTGGCTCCCGGGCTTGTGGCTATGCTCAGGAGATGCTGGCTGAGGGTTTCTCCTTCTGTCACCTGGAAACACACTGGGGTGAGCATGAGGGCCGTCCCATCTCGTGCGGGGGAGGGGCAGCATGGTATCTTTTCCCCTCCCCCTGCCTCTCTTCTGCCTCCTGCTCCTGCTGATGCAGGGCACCTCTGCAGGCTCCGGGCCCCCCACCACTGCAACTCCCCCCTCGCTGCCCCCCCACTTCTTCCCAGGTGACCTGTGCTGCCCGGTGACCCAGGGAATGCCCCTCCCAGTCCTGCCCATGGGGAGGGACGTGCCCGCCGCTGCCGCCGGTCCTGGGCATGGCTGTGCTGCTGTTTTGCAGGAAGGTCCACATCACAAAGACGACCCTGGCTTGCTTAAACGGGGACTACGAGGTGGAGCCGGGGCATGGACACGAGAGGAACAGTTTCCTGAAGGCTCACAACATTGAGACCTTCTTCATCGTGCCGTCACACCGGCGGAAGGTGGGCTCCGGGACCCGCTGGCCTGGGCCTGGGCCAGGCCTTTGGGTGGGCAAGCTCCTGGACCCCCAGTCGGGGCCCTCAGCCGTCCTGCGTTCTCCCTCTCCCCTCATTTCCCTGGGCCTTTACCCCGCTCCTGCACAACAGGTCAGGGATGGGGGGTGCACCGAGCAGAGGTGTGTGGGCACACAGGGGGCCTGTGACTGTCGGGTGGGGCACTCGAGGTCACTGTGTGTAAGGAAACTGACCTGGACGTGTTCGGGGGGGCTAGTCCCTCCAGAGTTCAGGGTAGTGATGGAGGACACGGGGAGGGGCTCAGAGATCAACTGGGGGGTACAGGGTACAGGTGAGGGGCTCAGGGCACTGATGGCCCCAGTACTCCTTCAGGACATAAGCAGGTAGGATAGGAGGGAGAGCTTTAAGCTTTGCTGTCCTGTGTCCATGGATCAGGGCTGTGCTATCCTTTGTGCCCTGGGGACCGTGGCTGTGGGGTGCTCCAGGCCAGGACAGGCTGGGCTCAGTGAGCTCACTCTGGAAGAGGGGGAAGGAGGGTGTGGCAGGTGTTGGTGGTGTAGAGGAGGGCGGGTGAGGGGTTGGTGCTGGACCCCAGGATAGCAGGAGTCACCCATGTGGGCATGGAGGGTGGGTCTGGGGATCAGGGAGCCCAGGAGTGAGTGGGTGGTGGTCCGCAGCAGCAGCTGGCTCAGCCTGTGACGTCCAGGCTCCAGGGTCCCATCGTGGCCTGGCCCCAAATCTTCCCACAGCTCCACTGGAGGACTGAGGCCTCGCTCTGGTTTTCAGAGGCCCTGGGTGTAGCTGAGAGCCGTGTGCTGTGGGCCCGGCTTGCTGGTTCTGTCCACTTCTATTTGTCCTTGAGCACACGGTCCCCGTGACCTTCCTGTCCCCATCAGGTTCCCGCTCCCAGCCCGGGGGCATGGGGCGCAGCGCGGGTCTGCTGACCGGTGTCTGCGTGCCGGCTGCCGGCACAGATATTTCCAGGGCTGATCCTTTCCGACATCAAGCCCGCCAAGAGGATGAAGTTTAAGACCGTGTGTTACCTGCTGGTGCAGCTCATGCACTGTCGGAAGATGTTCAAGGCAGAGATCCCCTTCTCCAACGTCATGACCTGCGAGGATGACGACAAGGTAGGGGGCCTCCCGCCGCTGTGGGGACCTCCCCACCCAGGGCCGCCTGGCCCCGCCTGCTTTCCAAAGTGCAAATGCTGTTCAAAGCCAGGCTGCTTGTGTTTTCCTGGAAAAATCTTTCTATTGTCTTGCCTTTTTTTTTTTTTTTTTTTTTGCAATTGGGCCTTCCACGTGTTTGTGGGTAAACGCGTGCGTGGACCCCAAGCAGCTGTCCCTGAGGTTATCCATGCTGGTCAGATGCACTGCCGTGAGGTCTGGAGCCTTGGAGATGGCCCACGAGCTCGGGCGCCATCGGGCAGGCTTGTCTCCGGCTGCCCCCACCGCCAGGTCTTCTGCTGTGCACCTGCTCGCTCTTTGTGTTCAAAGTCGTCCAGCCCTGGGGGTGCCTGCCTCGTGGCCTGGATGCCAGGATTTTCCCCCTTTCCTCTCTGGTTGGTCATAGCTTTCTCTGGGTGTTCTGGTCTTCTGCTGGGTTTGGGGGGGCAGTGCTCCTCCGTGGGGGTCCCAGGGTCCACTTCAACCAAGTGGGTCTTGTGTCTCGAGGGGCAGAGACCCTGGTCATCTGGGCAGGGGTTGCATCCCGGGAGCCTGGGATAAGCCTGGAGTGCCGCCCCTTTCCTTCTGTGTCCTTGTGTCCTGGGCCCCCAGCCCAGTGTGGCTCCATCCGTGACCCATGTCCGTTTCCCAAGACCGCGCTGCTGTCTGCCTGCTCCTGTTTTCCCTGCCGTCCCGGATTTTGTGCGGTGACACGGAATTCCATCCCTGCAGTTCTGGAGGCTTTTCAGGAAGAAGCGAAATTCTGCCTGGCACTCCTGGGGGTTCTTGCTGCATAGGGTTTTTGTGATTTTGACTGTGAGCTCACATTTGCGAGAATTTTGCTGGAAATTCTTGAAGAGCTGTGCTGACGTGGGTTCTATCAAGATTGGCCTTCCCCTCGGCCAGGTACCCAGGGGCCTCATGTGCTCAGTGGATTTTGGAAGTCCACTTCCAAATCCGGGCAGACATGTGCAAATGTGTTCCCGGGGATCCCCTTGGTGCAGACCTGGGTCTAAGAGTGTCCCCCATGCAAGGGCTTCCCTCATTGGTGTCTGTGACGGGGCCACTGGAGGCGGGCCGTCTTAGAGCTTTGACCTCACTGCCTGCCCTGCTCTGGCCTCGTGTCGCTGTGGCTGCCTCGTGCTCTCCAAGCTCCCCGGGTCTCAGATGGCAGCGGTACGTCAGCCGCCTGCCCAGCCTGGGTTCCCACATCTGGATGTCCTCTAGTGACTTCCCTTTCTTACCAGCTTCCTGTGCATTTGAAATTGTGTGTGTGTGCGTGCACATATCAGTATGTGCACACAAGTGTGCGTGCATGCACTTGTGTATGAATGAGTGCACATACGTGCACGTGTGAATGTGCATGCATATGTCCACGCAAGTGTGTGCTGAAGTGGACACTGATGCATGCATGAGTGTGCACATGTGAGTGCACACATGAGTGCGTGCATGTAAACGTGTGTGTGCATGCATGCGTGTGCACATAGTGCATGCACACTCACGTGTGTGCATGGAAGTGTCCACATGAGTGCATGTATGAGTGTGTGCATGAGTGTGCATGCACACACGTGTGTTCCCACATGTATGGGTGTGTGTGCATGCATGAGTGCACACGAGCAGGCATGCACACACATGTGCCTGTGTGATGAGTGTGTGAATGCATGTGTGTACATATATGAGTGCACGCACAAATGTGCATGCATGCATCAGTGTGTGCACGAGTGTGCACACACATCTGTGAGTGTGCACGCAAGTGCCTACACGAGTGTGTGCATGCACACACGTGTGCACGTGTGCAAGCATGAGTGTGCACACGTGTGCACGTGGGTACCTCTGTATGCAAACAGGCGTGTGCATGAATGAGTGTGTGCACACGTTTTGCATGCACACACGTGTGTCTGAATGTATAGGTAGGTACATGCATATTGTGCACACGCATGAGCACGCACATGTGTGCATGCACACGTGTACCACAGTGTATGTGTGTGTACATGTTTGTACATGTGTGTGTGGCCCCTTCCCTCCCTGTTGTCTGCAGTTGTTGCTGGATCCCTCACCCTCCCCACCCCTTCCTGCTTCTCCTGCCCCTCCTGGGAGCACAGAGCCATGCTGGTTTCCTCCCGTCTCCCGCATCCTGATCCCAGCCCAGCCCCTGACACCCCGAATCTCTGAGTGCGGGGGCCTCTCGGTCAGGCTCCACCCACCTCGAGACTGTGCTCCTTCATCTCCGTGTGCTCCAGCTTCCCTCCTTGGGGGACACCTGCTGCCTCACGCTCTACCAGGTGCCTAATGCACTGTGCAGGTGTGCGCTCCTGCCATTATCCCTGTCACCATGCCCGGGGCCCCAGGGTCCAAGGCCGAGCCCCCCAACCGTCCCGTGGTTTCAGGGCTCCCCATCTGCACACAGCTCCCCGAGCTGAGAGGGTCTCTGCACCCCTGGCGAGCTGCCTGCCAGTGCGTGGGACTCCTGAACCCCAGGCTTCACCCCATGTCTGGTCCCTCCCTACCAGCCAGCACTCCCAGCCTCCAGGGTCCAGGCGGTTCCCCTGCCGGGGAGACAGAGGCACAAGCAGGTAGTGGGCTGGGGGCCCGCAGCTTCCCCTCATCGCCATCTCCTCGTGAGGACTGAAAATAAGCCCCACCAGGCAGGATAGCAGTGTCTACACTGTGGGAGGCCCCCCAGTGGTTGGGACAGGGCAGTGACAAGGCTGGTGGTCTGGACAGGGTAGAGAGGCCCAGAGGCAGGGCCGGCCGGCCAGTGAGGGCACCTGGGGAGGTGACCATCTAGTGACCTGAGGGACAGGCCTTTCTGCCTGCAGACACTGTCCCCACGGCCCCCAGAGCCCGTGTCCCCTTTGGAATGAGGTCTCTCACTGGCCCTGCATCCCGCTCCTCTGCGTCCAGGCCTGACTCCCGTGTGGTTGCCCTCGTGTGTGGTCAGGGTTGGCCCCGCGGACAGTGCTGGGCTGGTCCGTCCTGCTGCGTACCACGTGTCACGTGTGTGGATTTAACGAAAGTCAGCGGGATGACCTACACGTGGTTTGGGGGCTTGTTTTCGTCACCTGCCAGTACGGCGTCACAAACACTTCTTCTATTAGTAAATATTCCTCTGAAATACGATGTTTATGTCACTGGGGTTCTCCAGCCTGAGGACAGACCGCGTGTTGATTCTACGTCCATTGACGTTTAGGTCATTTATGATTGTTTTGTTTCCCGGGCGGCATGAGTAACACAGCATTTTTCCCACGGAGCTCGTGGACGCCTGTGATCACCTTGGGACATGCACGTCTGTTCCCAGGTCGGCGAGGGCGGCGTGTGGTCCATGTCTACGCAGCTCCCTGCGCCCTGCCCAGCACTGCGGGTCCACACACCTGCTCCCGCTTCTGTGTTTCCATCCTGGCCATCGACTTTGCAAACATTGTTTCTACCATTTTGGTGGGAATTTAACAGAGAGAACGTTTCAGGTCATCCGATGCTCATCCTGCTAACCTCCTCCTCCGCTCTCGGGTGTTCTCAGACGCACGGTCGAAGTCGTGACTGGCTCCTTTTCCACCTCGTGCTAACTGTTACCAGCGGGAGAGGCACTCTTTTTCCTTCCGGCTTTGCAGACTTTTACCGGTCACTGTGATGCTTTTGGTCGGAAACAACCACCCACATGAGCAAGTGTTTGCACTTCTGAAAGTGACTGGATGTGGAATTTCAGAAACTGCGTTCAGTGCTTACTGGGATGACACGTCCGGTGGTTTTCTCCCTGACTCGCACAGTGACGGGGCACAGGACCCTCCGGTGTCTCCGGGACGCTGAGTAGCTGCTGTCGCTGTCTGAGCCGCGCACTCAGGAAGCCCGAGCTGTACACCCAGCCCATGCTCACCTTCTGCTCTCTGCCTGGGACAGCGCCGGCTCCCCTCTCTGCCGACATAGTCACGCGTGGGCTCCCCTCTTGTGGTTTCCAGTTGTTGCTGGAGTGGACGCTGTGAGCCCTGCGGCCGCCAGCAGCCCCGGGCAGGTCTGTGTCCGTCAGTCCCGGATGGGTCAGCCCAGGGCACAGTGGCCGTCAGCTGCTCACCACCTGGCACCCCGGCTCAGGCAGGCGTCCCCTGACTGTGGTCGGGTCTCAGGCCAGGTCTGCCATCTGGTGACAGCGTGCACGGAGCTGGGAAAGCCAGGCCGAATGTGGCATCCTTCCTTCTCAGGCCTCAGCAAGGACTGTTCGAGCTTGGGCATGGGGTCTCTCAGTGCCCTCCGTGCCCCTCCCCTCCTGTGTGTCCTGCCCGTTCCAGTAAGAGGTTTTGCTCCTCTCACTGAGGGAACTTTGCAGCTGATTCACCAAGGCCTTGGGCGCCCAGGCCTGGCTCCGCCCCTGCTGCACCCCGTCCTGGGTGAGGAAGCCCGCCCGTTCCCAGGGTGACCGTCATTTCTAGAAAGTCACCCGTGAAGTGATATCTTCAGGTCAAGGCCTGGAGTCCTGGGGCATTTCTGCAACGCGAGGGTCGACCACAGGTTCTACGTGGGCCGGGGAGAGCAGGGAGGGAAGGAGACGGGGGTACAGGATGGGAGGGAGCAGCCGCATGCTGACCGCACCCCAGAGGGGCCGGTGTCCGGCAGGATCGTGCATCGCCATGTGCCGTCCCCAGCTTGTGTGTCATGGGTGGCAGGTGCTTTCGCTCGTCTCTGCTGCTCACCTGCCTCAGGGAGCAGTGTGTTTAAGCTGAGCCCCAGGGAGTGCCCTCCTGTCCAGCCCCACCCAGATGAGGCCATCACTGGGCACTGCAGGAGGTGCCGTCCTTCCTGTCCCCCGGCTCACCACCCGTGTCTCCCAGCACCCGCATCCCATGGTGGGGGGGGGCAACTGGGAGTGGAGGGGCAGATGGGCACCAGCCCCCAAGGACGCCACTTCAAAGAGAGGTGTGCTCAGAAGTCCTGCTGGCCAGCAGTGGGCTTCGTGGCATCGAAGAAAACCCCAATCATGGTGGCTTGAACGAAAGAGAGATTAGCTTTCTTAGGTTAAAATATCCCTGGAGAGCAGGCAAGATGGGGCGAATGTGGCGGCTTCACAATCAATTTGCACTAGACCTTTTCTGTGATACTATTCTGACTTGCCTGCTGTCACCTCATGGCCCAAAACAGATGCTGGGGCTCCAGTCATTGTATCCGCGTTCCAGCTGGCGGAAAGGAAGGGGGGCAGGTGAGTACATTTCAGCCCCCATGCCAGCTTTCCTGCCTGCCCAGGCCTGCTCTTCCACATCCCCACAAGCCCTGCCTGTGACCAGAGCTGGCCGTGTCTCCTGCCCTGGGTCAGTGCACTGAGCAGTGGCCGTCAGCCTCCCAGGAGCCCACCCTGCAGCCTGGCCCTTCTTCCTGGCTTCCCAGAAGGAGCTTATAGTTCCTGGTGCGTCTGCCTTGACTGGGTCTCCATGTGGACTGGGCCTTCAACCCACCTGCTGTCGCCACTGAGAATACGGAGAGCCAGCTCGAGGACTTGGTCTGGTGTTTCCAGCTCCTCCAAAGCATGAATGTCTCAGGTCCTGTGAGAGCGCCCCTCAGGGGCCACCTTTGTTCTCATGTGTCAGACCAGGAAGTTGGAGCACAGAGAGGTTAAGGAGTTCACTCATGGTTGCACAGCCCCTGGTTTTCAGGTCTGCACTGGAGCTGCCAGCCTTCCCTTTCACAGGTGCAGAAAGACGCAGGCAGCCAAGTTCCATAGCAAAATGAGCAACAGTTTTCTCTTAACCTTGATTTTGAATCGTTTTCCAAGGAAATACATGTTTGTTGTGGAATGTTGAGAAAAATATGGAAAAGAGGGAGACCGTGATCCTGCCTCCAGGAGGGGGCTACAGCTCCTATCCTGTCCCATCAAAGAGCCCGCAGGTCAGGATGTGGCAGGTCCTCCTGTCTCGCTGCCCAGAGTCCTCTGCGTGCCCAGGACGGCGCGGCCCCCCAGAAATCAGCCCTGCCCTTGTTGGCCTCTGCGGACCCGGGGCTGGCGGGCACATACCTGCTCCTCTCGGAATAACTAGTACCGTCTCAGAGATCCAGGGGGCGTGGTGCCCGCCGGCCTTTCCCTGCACGCCGGGTGCTCGCGGGACCCGACCCGCTGTCACGGGAGGTGGCGGGTGAGGGCATTTTTATTGTGCACAAATGCGTTAGGTCCGGGGGGGCGGCGCATTCATAGGGGCCCACCAAGGGTTCGCTGGCTCCGCAGGCCCTGCGCACAGGTGGGTCTTCCTGTGCTTGTTCTTGGGTCCCAGAGAACCCGGGGCGGAGGAACAGGAAGGAGCACATCCACAGGCTGGTGTTTGCGTGGGAGCAACGCACGCTGCCGGCAGCTTGCTTCTAAGCAGGGACTGCGGGAGGCGCCTCAAGGTCCATACCTGTTCAACGTTTCCGCAGCTTTCCGGGGGTAGGGGTGACCTGCCACCCTGACCGCACACATGCCAGGCAGCGTGCCCAGAGAGGCCCGGGGTTGCAGCTCACCCAGCGTCCTCACAGACCCAAACAACGGCATGGGCTTTGGTGACCAGTGTGTGTGGCTCTGACCCGCGTCATCTTGGTGGCCACACCCCAGATCCGGATCATTTCCATCATGGCCATGGTCCCCCTTTTGCTGGGGTCACATCACCGTCCTCCCTAAAGCCTTCTGTCCTGGGACTCACACTTGAGAGTGTCGTATACACCTTGTGACCTTGGCTTTTTCTTCAGACTCAGCACAAAGCCTGGGGGTCCGTCCAGGCCGTTCCCGCCTCAGCAGCTGCCTCCTGCTGTGGCCGGATGAGTTCCACAGTGGGGAGGGTCCCCGCCGCTGGTGTGGCCTGTTGAAGGACCTTTTGGTTGTTCCCAACTTGGACTGTTGCAAATAAAGCAGCAGTAACCGTTCACGTTCAGAGTTTCATGCGCACATAACTGCGTATTTGCTGGGGAGATGCCCAGCTGTGCCACCGCTGGGTCTTCGTTAGTTGTTTTATTTTCTTTTTTTTTTAAGAAGCCGCCAAACCGTTGGTGGCGTGATTGCCCCATTTCACGTTCCCGGCAGCCATGCGTGAGAGATCCGGCTTCTCTCGCCAGCCCATGGCGCCGGCACTGCTTCCAGAACGTTTTGGCTGTCTCAATAGGTGTGTAGTGACGCCTCAGGATTTTACTTGGCGTGTCCCTGTTGGTTAATCATGCCAACTGTCGTTTCCAAATTCTTATTTTCTGTCTGCAAAGTTTTTTCTTCTGTTTTTGGGAAAATGTCTGCCTTGCTTTCTAATTCGAGTGATTTCTCGGTGCTGTGGAATTCCGAGAGCTCTTGATAAATTCTCTGATTCTTCCGTCGCACGTGTGGTTTGTGCAGGTCTCCTCCCAGCCTGTGGTTTGTCTCTCAGAGGACAGACGTTTTAAATCGGAGGATGTCTAGTTTACCGATGTTTTTCCTTATGAACGGTGTTTGTGTTTGGTGTTGTCGGAGCTCTCTACGTAGCCCAGACCCCAAGGATTTTCATGTTTCTTCTAAGAGTTGATACTTACCTGTTTTATAGTTAAACCTATGGTGCGTTTTGAGTTCATCTTTTATAAGGTGCAAGGTTTGGGTCAAGATTTACTTCTTTGCGTGTGGACGTCCATTTGGTCCAAAGCCATCTGTGGAAAAGACTACCCCTTCTGCCATTGAACTGCTGTTGCGTTTTTGTCCAAAACCGTTGCCCATACTTGTGTGAGGCTGTTTCTGGGCTTACTCGTGTGTTCCCTTCCTCCGCCAGCAGCGAACTCCTGAGGGAGCTATGCAGTAAGTCTAACATTGGGTTGAGTGATTTTAAGAAAAATGTCTTCTCATCCATGAGCACACGTATCCCTCCGTGCACTGAGATCTTTGATTTCTTTCGTCAGTGTCACTGATACTGATGAAAGTATGTGATCGAACATGGGGAGATGGAGAGGAGAAGGGAGTGGAGGGAAATTGGGGGGGAGATGAACCATGAGAGACCGTGGACTCTGAAAAATAACCTGAGGGTTTTGAAGGGGTGGGGGGTGGGAGGTTGGGGGAGCCTGGTGGTGGGTATTGTGGAGGGCACGCATTGCATGGAGCACTGGGTGTGGTGCAAAAACTATGAATTCTGTTACGCTGAAAAGAAATGAAATAAAAAAATTTAAAAAAAGCATATGATCGAAAATGATGAAGGTGATGAGAAAACTGATCACGTTTTCAGCATACGAGTTGTGTATATGTTTTGTTAGAAGTCTATGTAGTCCTTCATTTTCCCCCACGATTATAAATGGTGCTGGATCTTAACTTTGGTCATCATGTGCTGATTGTTAGCTTAAGAAATATCTTTGTTTATTTACTTGTTTATTTTTAGAGAGAGAGAGCATGTGTGGGACTGGGGGAGGGGAAGAGAGAGGGAGAGAACCTCAAGGTGACACCCCACTGAGCATGGAGCCTGATGTGGGGCTCGATCCTGTGACTCCGAGATCACGACCTGAGTGAAAACCAAGAGTCAGACACCCAACTGACTGAGCCACCCCGGCGCCCCAGTAAATAGCCTTTTTATGTTTATCTTGCATCCAGTGACCTTGTGGAATTCATTTGTCCTAGGACTTTTCCTCCCCTTGGAATTCTCTGTATAGACCATCATGTCATCTGCAAACAGGGCCATTTTTGGTTCTTTCTTTCTAGTATTTGCCTTTTATTTCCTTTTCTTGCTCTACTGCAGTGGCTGGGTCTCTAGAGCCGCTGAAAGCCAGGGGGAAAGCACTCCGTCTTTCACCAGCGTGTAGGATGTTACTGTTGGTACTGAGTAGGTCTCCATCCAGTTGGGGAATTTCCCTCCCTCCCTAGTTGTCTGATCGTGTTTATCAAGAACGAGTATTGGATTTTGTCAAGTGCTTTTTCTGTATCCGTTGACATGCCATGGGAATTTTTTATCTGGTGGTTAATAGGGTGTTACCGTGGTATAGGCATTGGTGTAGGGATGTGCAAGCCGACTTGCGTCTCTAGGAAAGGTCGTGCCGTATGCCGCTGTTCATACACTACTGAATTCTGTCTGCTGACATTTTGCGGACAATATTGAAAGACATGGCCCGTACTCTTCCTTTTTTTGTACTGTCTCGGTCTGATCTTGGTATCAGGATAACACTGACTTTATGAACTAAGTTGGAAGGTGTTACCTTTTCTGTTTTCCGGAAGAGATTGTATAGAATTGCTGTTAATTCTTATTTAAATGTCTGGTAGAATTCCCCAGTGAAACCCTCTGGGCCTGGAGATTGAGTGTTCAGGAGTTTTCTGGTTAGGAATTGAATTTCTTTAGTAATTACAGGACTAACCTTATGCTCTTCCGTGTCGGGTGAGTTGTTGTTGCATGTTTCGAGTAGCTCATTGATCCTAGTTGTCAAATCAGCATGCGTCACTGTTCACAGTAATTCCTCCTTGCTTTTCCGACGTCTGCGCAGCCTGTGGTGGAATCACATTTCATTCCCGCGTTTGTGAGCACTGTACTCTTTCCTTCTTTGTCACGCGTGCTAGACGTGTCCACTTTACTGACATTTTTGAAGGACCAACCTCTGTTTCATTCCTCTGCTGGGTTCCGTCTCCATGCACACGGGATGCCACGTGAGCGTTATGTGTCCCCATTTGCAGACGCGGGGGTCCTGGTGGGGATGACAGGCTCGGTGACCTGGGATCTCCGTGCCAGCAGGTGAGGGAGCCTGGACTGCGTCCGAGCCCCAAGCCTGGCCCCCCAGCCTGCAGTGGGCGAGCCCACGGGCGGGAGGGTGCTTTCTCCGCAGTAGATGGGGTGACGTTCTTTCCTTCCTCTGTGGCCGCAGCGGCGGGCGTTGAGAACTGCGTCGGAGAAACTCAGAAACCGCTCATCCTTCTCCGCCAACGTCGTGCACACCGCGCCGGGCACGCGGGTCAACAGATACATCGGCCGCCTCCTGGAGGCGCGCCAAATGGAGCTGGAGATGGCGGACCTGGACTTCCTCACCCTGAAGTACAAGCAGCCGGAGCGCGAGCGCAAGGTAGGCGGCCGGCCCAGGGTGTGTGCGGGGGGCCGGGCCCTGGCTGCGGCCCCGTGCTCGTCCTGCTGACTCGGGGCAGCCCCTGCGTGGCTTGGGCCGCCACTGACGGCCGGACGCGGTGTCTCCTAGTACCACCAGCTGCAGGACGACTACTTCACCTGTGCTGTGGTGCTTGCGCTCATCCTGGCCGCCGTGTTTGGCCTCGTCTACCTGCTCATCATCCCACAGTAAGTGCGGCGGGCCCCGCGGCGGGGGGAGATGGGCCGGGAGCTCCCTCTGCATCCGCCGCCGGCTTCCCTGTGGCCCCCACTCGCAGGGATGGCGCCGGCCAGCTGCCCCGCCGCCTGTTTGTGTGGGGCGCTCGCTCCCGGCATGTCCCTTGTCCGGCGAACAATCCTAAGACACCCGCCCTTCTCGGTGTTTCCATCCGCACCACGTGTACCCTCGACTCCAGGACTGATGTCGAGGGAGGAAAGGCACACGGGTTTCTGGGTGTGCATCCATTTTGGACACGTGAAAAAGAGAAAAAGCGGCTTCTGGAAAAGGAGGAAAGTGTAGGAATTTAATGACATTCAGTTATCCGAAGTCAAAGTGAGCTTGGCTGGCGGTGCTTGTTTTCGGCGGGAAGACCCACTCTCCTTCTGGACAAACCATTTTCTTGACAAGACCTCCCTGAGGGAGTCATTCCCTTTTGTGTTTCCAGAGTTTCCAGAAAGCACAGGAAGCTGCCCTGTGCCCAGACCCTGGGAACACAGCGGCCACCTGCCGGCCCTATGTGGGGACCCAGCTTTTTCTAGAAAAGCTGCTCGCAGATGACATCCATAGGGAGGGCTGTGCCCAGTGGCCCATTCTTTGGGAGGGAGGACCTCACTGTGCACCCAGGCGGAGGGAGTCAGGGTGGAGCCATGAAGGGACTTGGCGGAGAGCTCAGGGATTGGAGTCACAGGCTCTCCTTGGGCACGCCATGCTCGGCCCTGCCCGCAGTGACCTGTGGCTTCTGTCCTAGGAGCGTGGTCGTCCTGCTGCTGCTGGTGTTCTGCATCTGCTTCCTGGTGGCCTGTGTCCTGTACCTGCACATCACCCGGGTCCAGGTGCGCGTGTGGTGTTTGTGAGTCCGCGCGCGCGAGTCCCGGGTCCAGGTGCACGTGCGTTTGCGAGTCCGCGTGCGCGTCCTGTCCCAGCGCACCACCCGGTTCACCGCATGAGCCCCGTGGAGTGAGGGAGGCTGGCTGGCAGGGCCGCGCCTCCTGCCCACCTGCACCCTGGGGACAGCGGGGTCCTCACTACCCTGCAGGAGGACGGGGCTGGGGGCCCCATGGTTGCTCTGGCTGGCTGCGCTCTGGCTGGCTGCGGGTCTCGTGAGCGCCCTGTGCAGACGCCCTGCTGTCTTTACTTGAGTTTTTGTTTCGAATTTCACGAGTGTGACTCTGAAAAGAACTGGGCTCTTTTACCCATGAAGTTACCTGTCGAATATTATGAAATGTACCTAAATGAATTTTAAATAAAATTTCTCGTCACAAAAACAACTGCGAAGCCTCTGTGAAGAAAAGGATAGAATGTACTTGAAGCTGATAGAAGAAAGCCTAAATAAGTGTAACTTCTGGTTATTTCTGGGATGGAAGGATTTCCTAGGACAAAAATGTCACACTGGCCGATTGTGTTCCTTTCAGTGCCAGAGTCACAGCGTGGGGTACTGGGGTACGTGGTGGCAGGTGGGGTTCTTTTTAATTAAAGACCTTTGTTTCTGTTTCTTTTAATGCGGGCAGTTTGTTGACCCGGGAGGGGAAGCAGGAGCTCAGCCCAGGAATCGCATGGAGGGGAGCTGAGCCGGGGTCCCGGCCACTCTCAGGACGCTCTGCACCGTCTGCCTCGTGCCTGTTCGTAAACTCCTGTTTTTACAGTAACGTGTTGTGTCGTTCAGTGTTTTCCAGGATGCCTGACCGTCCAGATCCGCACCGTCTTGTGTATTTTCATCGTGGTCCTAATCTACTCTGTGGCCCAAGGCTGTGTGGTGAGCATTGCAGGAGGCAGCAGGGTGAGAGGAGTGAGATGTGGACAGCCGTTGAGGGGGACGGCTGTCTCCTGGTGAAGGGACACCGAGCTCCTTTAACACACGCATGCTGATGACAGAAGCTCGCAGAGAAGCAGGACAGACTGGGGCAGGAGTGCCAGGAGGGAGGTGGGG